>RCHF01002084.1:0-22043 GCA_003987895.1 Neonothopanus nambi | reverse complement strand
AGACTGCTATACAGGTTCTTCCATCCATGCACTATTGTGGAAGATGCATATGGAAAAGGCAGAGGGGGAGCGAACCAACGAATCATGATGGCTCAGGATCCACCCATCCGGGAAAGTTAAACATAGCGCATGGAAACAGGGGAAACAAGGGACCGAACGCGAGGGAAGCCAGGATCGCCAATGAATTGCCATATCGATCGTAAAGAGCACGAAAATGAACACAAAATAAAATAAAAGAGTTTTCGTCAGCGTTACCCCTTACGCGGACGGAAAGAAATCCCAGGTTGTTGATCCCATGATCCTCTCCGTCCCAGGGCTAGTTTGGCGTAAAGATGCTGTAGGACATAACGTACCTCCATACGGTGAGGCGTTATTCTCCATTTGTAGTTTTTGCCTGACTGTGCTGTGAAATATCGAGACCGAGAGAACGAATACCAAACGTTAAACCTAAATCAAACAGGGAAGCGAAGAGAGTGAAAGAGGGATTCGTCGACAAGGAAAAATGGTGCAAAAAAGAAAACGAGGAGACGTACAAAATACTACTTACGTGCTGCCCTCTCTTTGCTGTCGACTCAAATGCGACATAGGAATACTGATATGGTTGTTTCCGTACATTATATATCCAGGAGATGTTTCTGGACCAAAATAGAAGTACGAATTATCCGGACCCATGATATTTGAGTGTTGCTGAGACCAATTTGCTTGACGTGCGAGCCGTATGACGAGGTTAGGTGCATGTGAGGCCTATGCGGTCAAAAGGGCTTAAAATAGGCCAATGAATTCGTACTTTAAATCGAATTGCAACTCACTAGTGATCTGTCGTCCAAGAATTGATAAGAAAGACAGACTTCGATCGCGAACGAAAAGGAAGGAGAGGGGAGGGGTAACTCACAAGGTGAAAGCAGTTCTACCTTCTGTATCTTCATACTTGTTGTTGAAAGGATCGTCACCGTACTGGAGAAGAACGTATGAGCTAGCCATGAGTATACGGTGAGGGAAGTAAGAGCGCTCATATTATAACGAATATTCATTATAAGCAGTTGGGTAGACACTGGAGGGAGAAGGCCGGAACGGGATCAATCGAATCCACCACGTGTATTAGAAACTCCAATTCACGCGTGGCCTAGACTAGCACGTGGCTAATCAAATTTCTCAGAAATCACTAACGCGTGGCCGGTCATCTACAGTCATCTTATAATAATGAAACGAAAAGAAAAAGAAAATCAACTTTCAAGGAAAAAAAACTGTGCTTGTCTTATCAGATGATCAGAACTCCGCTCATAGAGCCTCAGCGGGATCCTATGTAACATGCCGCTACATAACCTCTACTGTGACACTGGCCCGTCCTGGAAGCACTTTCTCACAGATTATGAGGGGACCCAGATAAGGAGTCCTCCGGAGAAATTCTTCAGGCTCAGTTGAATTATATGTATACGGGACGGTCGCCGAAAGTCTAATATGAAATCGCTTGCGTGGCTCTCCAATTAAAAGAAACATACGAAATAAGCTCGAGTTCTTCGAGGCTTTTATTTGCACCTGCACATACTTACATACATACATACATATGCATATGCATTGCTTTTGAGCAGCCCAGAAGGGAAAAGTCTTACAGCCCAGCAAAGCGGTAATACCCTCGTTGGATTCTGGAAAGAAAAGATCTAGAGTTCAAAGCGGAAATAACGCACCCTCCCCTTTTTCGAATTAATATTTCGTGAATCGGATTATCGTGCCCGCAGACCACCCTTTTGTGACTGCGGTCCGTATCCATACATACAATTTAAGCTTCGGGAACAAATTCCGAATTTGTGGTAGGTCAAAAACATCCGATCGGCGATGAGGTCGATACTGATAGTTGTTTATGTGGACTGGTCATTGAATGAATTCAAAAAGAATGGAATACAAGGAAATATTGAAGTATGTACGTAGAGTAACAGAAACCATCGGACTGGCTAAACCAAACGGACATGTCAGTTAGCTAGCAGCATAGTAATTCAATATTCAATCTCAATCAATCCTCCTCATCATGCTCACGTTTTAAACCCTCCAACAAAATCTCCAATCGGCCCCACTCAGGATCATCCTCAAAATTCTCCCTTGTTCTTCCAATGAAGCTCCTTCAAGACCAAGCTTCTAGTAGCTTGTAATCTCCACTTTTGAGCCCGAGCCCGAGCCCGACCCTGCGCCTGCGCCTGAACCGGAACCTGAAGCAAGGCCAACGTCAGTTATTCGGGGGCCTAGGTTACGGGTACTAGTACGTCTGTGATTTCTCTTGTTCAACTTCGTTCACGGCTTCACGCCAGAGTTATTTACCTGTCCCTGGGCCTGAGTCCCTACTGGCTTCCGTAGCCAAAACGTCGACGAATGAGTGGAATATAAGGGAGTATGTATGTACGTAGAGCAATAAAGTAACCAATCAGAAACCATCGGACTTGGCTAAACCAAATGGACTTGTTAGTTAGCTATAGCACACAGTAATTCAACATTCAATCCAATCAATCCTCCTAAATTCTTCCTCTTCGACCCATGAACTTATGAAGCTCCTTACAACGCTCCTAGCTTCAAGGCTTGTAATCTCCACTTTTTACCTGAACCCGAACCCAACCCTGGAGCAACGATATCCGTTATTCGGGGCCCTAGGTTACGGAGTACGTCTACGATTTTGGGTTTCGGGAGAGGAGATTCAGGAGAGAGCGAGCGATGAGTCAACGATGGAGCCTGAGTTTGGGGTGCTACTAGTAGCGAGTGCCAGAGCCAAAGGGCGCGATTGGGCTGTAAGACTGCCAGTGGTCATTAAATGAAATGAAATGAATGAATGGAATACAAGGGAGTGTTGAAGTATGTACGTAGGGTAAAAAAAAAAACAGAAACCATCGGAACTGGCTAACCCAAACGGACTTGTCAGTTAGTTATCAATCTCAGTCAGTCAATATCAATCCTCTTAGTCCTCCTCATCACGCTCATTCTTCAACTCCTCCAACAACCCCTCCAACCGTCCCCACTCAGGATCGTCCTCGAAGTTCTCCCTCGTTCGGGACATGAAAGTTCGGATGATGGTTCGGGCTTGGAGTTTCCATTTTTTCGAACCACCCGATCCTACTCGGGGACCTAGGTTACGAAGTACCTCCACGATTTCTTCGACTTCGTTAACGGCTTCGAGCCAGGTTTGTCTCCCTGCACCCTCACCCCCTCCTTCCACAACGTTTACCACGACCTCCCCCCTCCCAACCCTCCCCGCAACCCCCTCCCTATACGCATCCATCCACGCTTTGAGCGCCGTCTCCCATTTTCCCTCCCAGGTCATCAACCGCGCGTATGCGCGGAATACGCGTGGGGTGGATACGCGTGGGAGGAGGGTTTGGTGGAAGAGGGTGAGGAGGCGGGGGTGCAGGGATGAGGGGGAGTTTGGGTTTAGGGGGGTTATTGGTTTTGTATTCGTGCCTGTACCAGAACCAGAACCAGAGGCAAAGGCAGAGGCAGAGTCGCCGGTTGAAGGAGAAGTAGGGGTAGATCCTGAACCTTCGACGGCGACTGCGGAATCTGCATTCAAAGGAGCGCGTATAACAGCATCCACAAGTCTATCCAASACGKCTTCGKCTAATACCACCCCCCCTGKCCCTCCCCCTCCCCTTTCACCCCCATTACCCCTTTCACCAACCCCACCCCCATCTCCCCCACCACTTCTACKCCCCAGATTCCCCGTCTCCTCAACAACCCTCCCCAACGCCCTACACGCCTCCGCCATTTCCCCTATATCAACAGCTATAATCATATAATTCGACCACATACGCCAGTTTGAGTAGGAGCGTTTTAGGCCCTCGCGGAGGGCGCGGAAGGCTAGGAGTTTGTTTTTGAGGAGGTGGTTTGTGATTGGACCTAGAGAAAGAGAGAAAGTGGGTTTAGGCGTTTATGAAAACGATTAAAACGATTAAGAGTAAGGGGTAATACTTTACCTTTTCAGTTTCACCATCGGCATCGTCTTCACCCTTCTCCCCCGTAGTCTCAGTCTCAGTCTCACTCGAACTCGTCGTCCCACCCCCACCCCCAATCCTCAAATACATACTCGCAAGATTACTCCAACTCTCCCCATCCTCCTCATCAATCCCCACACACCTCCCAAAAGCCTCCTTCCCCCCCTCCCAATCCTCTAACCTAACACACGCACATCCAAGGATAAACCACGTCCTCGCATTTAACGGGTTGATCTTTACTGCCTTTCTCAGGCATTCGCGCGCTTCGGTGTACGCGCCGAGGGAGAAGTGGAGTCCACCGAGGGAACGGATGGCACGGGAGGAGGTGTGGCGAGAGAGGGTCCAGGCGTGGGTGTAGTGTGTGAGGGCGTGAGGGGGTTGGAGGTCGCCGAGGATACAGTAGAGTTTTGAGAGGCGGGTTTTGTCGAGGGTTAGGAGGCGGGAGGTCGAGGTCGAAGAGCTCGAAGACGAAGACGTTGTACTAGAAGATAATTTCGACCTCGAAATAACGGTTTCAGATTCAACTTTCGACCCCTCCAAAAGATCCCTAACAATCTCCACACCCCTCTCAGGTCTCTCAAGCGAAACATAACACTTAACAACCTCCTCCCACATCTCAAGCCTCTCGTAAATCTCCAATGCGGACCTCGTTACACCTAGCTGAGCGTACCGCCCCGCAAGCTCTTTTTCTAAATCCCATTTCGTCGGAAGGGGGATAGTATGGAAGTACCGTAGCCGTGAGTCAACAGGCGCAGCCTCCGCATCATCAGTACCAGTTACGCGCATCTGATCAACAAGAGCCTGAAGCTGAAGCGTAGCCCGTTCAACCGTCCGTGTCCTCGTAGATTCAAGACGCGAACGCAAGAGGAGTGACATAGTATGGACCGACCAGTTCCGTGGGTGGGATACCACGCGTTCGACGTAAGGGGACATTTGTTCGGATGTGAGACCGTGTAAGGGGGAGGTGTTTTTGACGTTTAGACAGAGGGAGAGGAGGATGCATTGGTCTAGGGGGTGGAGAGGGGGTTGGTTTGATGGGGAGAGGTGGTGGAGGGGTGAAGATGAGGATGAGGATGGATTGGGATTGGATGAGGTGAATTCTGTTTGTTCGAGGAGGGTGTCGTCGTTGAGAGCTAGTGTCTCTGGTACAGCCGCCTGATAATCCGAAGTCGCCTCCGCCTTCTGAGTACTCGAGTCATCATCAGGAAGATGACTCTCAGCGAGAAGAACGAGCTGACTAAGCTCATTCTGCTGAAACTTTGTCCGCTTCCCAAGTGCCCCACTCAACTCGTACTGTAAATCCGTAGCCCGAGCAGCACGAACAAAGTATTCCGCAGCGAGTTTATCCTGTGCGAATGTATGATGGAGTAAACCTAACTCTAGGAGATACCTCCCTGCGAGCTCAGCGTTATCCGAGAAAGGATTTTGCCATTGTTCGAAAGTACGGAGGACGTCCTCTGGGAGGATAACGGGCTCGTCGAGAACTTGCTGATGAGTGAGATGAGTTCGTAGGCGCCACCATACGGGAGATTGGCATCGGCGGTAAGAGGTGTCAAGGAGGATTTGAGCTAGTCTGAGGAAAACTGCGTGTTGGGCGAGGTGGTACGCTGGTTCACCACCATACGCTAGCTCCGCAATAGCCTTTTGATTGATATCTTGTTCGGTAAGAGTCGCGTCCGATGGAAGTACGAGAACATCGAGGGGTTTAACATCTAGATCAGGACCAGTCCAGTTTACCTGAACGAAAGCATGTAGACAGGCGATAGCAATGAGCAAACGAAGGAGTTCGGTTTCTGTTTCATCTTCTGTAAGTAAAACAGTAGAATCAAAGTCTTGAATTGTAGAAATTGAATGAAAAGAAAACAATTTCCGAGCGTAGGATGATGTGAGAGCTTCTCGGAAGCTGCCGCCGACGACAGACTTAGCGAGAGATACAGCCGGAGAGAGTGAATCCTCTTGAATCTGAGCATCCCATACTCCACTCAGCAGCGATTTTTCGATGAAAGTGAGTTTATCGACAGATATCATTGAAAGAGTAAGTTCAATTCACGGAAAAAAAAAAGAGAAAAAATTCTAAAGCTTGCAAATCACGATCACGTGGAAATTATCGATCACCGGTCCGAACTCCGGGACACTTTACCGCCGGCACGGTATTTGCGGTATGTCTTAGTCTCCCTCAGTTTTCACCCCATGTTGTCTGCTCGGTCCATTTGGAAAAAATCATACCACTCTTCTGTGAAACTAATACCCACTCGATCTTCGCCTACTCGAACTCTCAGGCCCAGGTTTTTCTCGTCAGCAATTCAAAATCACGACAGTTTCCATTCATCGGAAAAGAACGAGAACGAAGAATATAATTTTGGTTCTTATAGCGTTATACTTCCTGAAGAACCTTTTGTATTTGGGGTTTCTCACATCAAACCTAGATGTGTGCCAGAAACAATTCAGAAGCCTTTGTATGCGGGGATTTCTGGGGGGGATGCGCTACCCAGAGCAAGTCCATGGGAATCGAGTGGACGAATGATTCCACTTGGGGGAGAGGAAGAGAGGAAGTTGAGAGATGCGGCTAGGTTAGCTAGGGATGTAAGAGAGTTTTCTGGGACACTTGTAAAGGTGAGAGGTTTTGATACTGTAGTGGATGGTTTCTGAACTTAACCAGAAAGGCTGGGACGACGACGGATTTTATAGACGCTGCTGTACATGAATATATCATATCCCATGCTGCGTATCCTTCTCCGCTTCTTTATAAAGGATTTCCAAAGTCGTGTTGTACGAGGTGAGTAGTCCTCGTACCCTTGAAGCACCCATTTCTGACTTGTCAACTGAAAAAGTGTCAATAACATCATCACGCACGGTATCCCAGACAAGTGAGGTCTCTTCCATACCCCTTGAACTAAAATTAACTGAAAATCTACTCAGCCGCCCGCTCGAAAATGGCGACATCATCAATATCGATATCACTGTATACCTCAACGGATACCACGGCGACACTTCACAGACTTGGCTCGTTGGAGACGTCGTACGTCGTTGATCCTTCTTCCTCCTTCCTTCTTCCTCCTACCTTCTTCCTTTTCCTACCCTTCTAACCACCTCACCACACCACACAGGACCTCCCAGGCCGCACCCTCTGCTCTATAACCACCTCCGCCTTAGAAGCAGGCATCAAAGCTTGTGCGCCTGGAAAACCGTTTAAAGATATCGGGAGGGCTATTCATGCTTTTGTTAACGGTACTCAACATGGACATGGACTCGAACATGGACGCGAACATGAAATGGGGAAGGAAATGGGAATGGGAAACGAGAAACAGGAATTTTGCATCTCCACGCAATTCACAGGCCATGGAATTGGAGAGGTGTTTCATAGGGAACCGTGGATTTTGCATCATTGTACGTCTGTTTATACGTCTGTTATGCCTGCATTGCTTGGTGTTGATGGAACATTTACACTTTCTTAGTGAACGACGAACCGGGGGTTATGCGCCCCGGAGACTGTTTTACTATCGAGGTATGCCTTTGCTCCTTCGTTCTTTCGTTCCCTCCCTCCCCTGACCCCACTAACCCCCACTAAATCCTACCCTACCGTTCGGCGTTAACGCTAACGCTATCGCTTCGCTATACAGCCCGCTATAATCCAAGGCCGAAATCCCTCTGGATGGATTTTTCCTGATGGGTGGAATGTTAGTACTGAGGTGTGTTCTCTTTCATGATTACCTTTAACCTCAGTTTGCGTTTTGTCTTTGTGGTGCTGTGGTGTCTCGCTTGTTGTGGACTGACCAGACCCCCCGTTTATTTGCCCTTTCTTCACTGTTTCTTCACTGTTTATCCTTCCTTTCTTCCGTGCCCTTTCTTCCCCGTTTCTTCCCCGTTTCTCCCCTGTTTTTTCTTCCTTATCCTTGTGTATAATGCTCTGTTGGGTTTATGAGTATACTAATACGTATGCATATGATAGAACTGCGCTCGAAGCGCCCAAGCTGAACATATGGTCCTGATTACTGATGATGGGGTGGAGGTTTTGACGAGGTGATTCGAGGGGTAATTCGAGACGTGAAGGCGTGGGCGTTGAACGTGAGGGAGGTGGGTGGGTGGGACTGGAGTTGTCGGGCCTCTGAAGCTTGTTACAGTAAATTCTAGGAGTAGCTTAAACTCGAATTTATTGCGTTTTTCGTTTGGGTTACTACACCCACACCCACGTCTACATCTACATCTACCTACAGTGTACACTGCATAGCATACATCCTGGTACTGGGTCAAAAATTAACATGACTTATGCAAAGCCCCACACCACGCCATAACTAATCTTATTCACGTTAATAATCAGAACCACCAAATGCATTTCCAGTGTTCACTGAACCTCAAGTTAGCTAGCTACGCATCCTCCTTTTAGACCTATAACCGGTCCATTTATCCCTTATGAGGGTTGACTTTAGAAGTCGAGGCCCATGCCGGAGGCACGCTCGATATTTCTACGAAGCACGACGCCCTACGACACCATGTAACGATGTAAAAGGTACCGGTAAAAATCAAAAGGGTCGGCCAGGGTCGGTCGCAGGCCTACGTATACTCTCCTAAGTCCTTTCCTTAAACTTTTCAGCTCATCTGAAACACCCTCAGCCTGCCCCGACTTACGTCGACCTTCACTACACCAACTGGCAAAGACTGGCAACTGCCAACGACTCGGATTCGCGATCGAATCCGCGAGGATCGGGCCACCGACGATCGTATGTATGTACGCGTACATACATATGATCATCCCTGATCCGCGTATCCGTAGGACCGTAAGTAAGGCTCCCACCTGCTTCCGTAGGTTACGTCCTGCCACCTCGTACGTTTACGGTACAGGGGCTTACAGGGGGTGGTATAGCGTGGGTTCGGAGTTAAGTTGGGGTTGGTCCTGGTTGGAGCCTGCAATGGCCCCGGATGGGGACTCGGAGAACCACCAACACCGCTCGGTCATCGGAAGCCTGTTCGGTGTTGGTCAATAGTCACCGATGGTCGGAGGAGCCCGAGGGGATGGAACTTCAACTTGTAAGCGACTCGGGGCAGCCTCAGGCAGCCTCCTGCAGCCTCTCGCTAGAGCGTCGAGCGAGATGCCAAGAGAAGGTCTACATAAGATAGACTCGTTGTTATGGCATGACTCGTTACTCCCAAGCGCACAACAGGAGAGCATTGAAAAAATATATTCATAGTACATTCCTATAGGCTAATAGTAATACAAATAAGCCAAGAACAAAGAAATATATACTCAGCTGTAAAACTCATCAAATCGTCAATATCTTCCTTGCATGTGCACCATACCGACTCAATACATTCAATTAAAATCTTTCCGCTTCGTTTGAATAAATCCTTATAAACCCCCTCCTCAGAACTTGAACCACCGACTGATATACACCTGCGTAGTGAAGCACTGAAAAAAAAGAAAAGCGAAACGCAAACGAACAGTCAGTACCATGTCCCTCGCTTTGACTTGACTTAATCAGCCAGAAACAACTAGACGATCGCACGTACGTACGTTATATGTATCCGCATTAAAACCCTCTGCGGAATCAGCGATTTTTTGGCTATTAGAGCAACCGTGGGTTACATCTACATACAGTGCCGGAAGCTTCAAGTATCGTGGGTGACTATCTCGAGGGCGGTTCCGCTGGCACGGATTTTACGAGCCGCGACGGTCGAAGCGTAACATAGATTGGAAGTAGGCACTTCCTTGAAGAAGATGTTGCAGAAGTAAATAATCTGTAGTAGTAGATGATTATGAGTATCCGAATGAAATTAATGGACATTTAGTTCAGTAGCGATCAAATCAAAATTATATGAATGTACGAACGTTGGTGGAAGGGAATATAAGTAGTATAAGCGATAACATTGCCATCGGCGCAAGGACCAACAGGGTCGGAATAGCAATCCATTCTGTGAGGTATTTTCGCTCAGAGAGAAATATTTATATATAGGTAAAAACGCACGTTCGGTCCAAATCATCTTCGTTAGCGACCTTATTGAAGGCGCCTATGACATGCGAGGTGGGTGTAGAGCCGTAATATGTCTGGTAAACGCTTTCCCTGGAACCGCTGGTGCTGATATAGCATGTAGCGAGAGGAGCGAGGGATTTAGCTTCGGAGTACCTATTCATGTAATCGTTTATGTAAGCGAGTGCAAACGATTAGTGACCGTGAAAGAACTGGTAGGAAGATTATCGAGGATGGTGTTACATTTCAACATCTTCACGTCTTCAGCCCCATTGTTGGTCACCTCAGCGGTGAACCTTAGGTTAACAATGGAACTGACGCTGCTCGACAGCCCGCTGAGTTTGACAGTGAGACCATCAAATCTCTTGAGAGGGTTAGCAAGAACGGAGCTGGCAAAGAGGGTGAGGAGAGGTAAGGTGATGACTGGGATGAGTAGATATGAAACAGCCTGAAGACTCACCACTCTCATTCCACCATCTTTTATACACCTTCAACTCTGGTAAGTCTAGGTGAGACGCATGCAGAAAAGGTCTGAGGTGACCTTCGACACCGCGGTTGAACGCGGAAAGGGAAAGCGCAAGTCGAGGCAGTTCATACGAAAACGCAAGTAGCGTGTACGCTCATACGGTGCATAGGCTGAGCAAGGTTAAGATCTGTTAGCAGATGTCAAAATTCAGCTATGAAACAAGATGCCTACCATAAGAGGTGTTAGATTGACGTCTGGGCATAAGTAGTGAAAAGCGACTAGGAATTGCATGCAGGGGGTAGGAGGCCTACAGCCTAGCTATTCCAAGGCCAAAAATCGATTCAGCAACCGAGTTGAATGTTGGGTTGAACTCACATGAAAGAGATTAGTGCGCGTGGACATATGGGATAGATGTTGTTTATCCAGATGCGTACTATCATACACTGACTGACTATAGGTTGAGATTGAGAAGCTTGAGCAACTCCCAGATGACGTTCATTCGACATTGGGGTCTGAGTCTAGTATGACTCTAGGCGGATCCATCCAGAAGGCCATTTTTCGAGGTCAAACACTTTCTTCTGCCCCTTTGGCAAAAGCGAGTAACACTTGGCTCCCCTCTCCGGAGCCTGCATGAGAGGATGATGACTGTCCCGGGGTGCGAAGTTCAGATTTGATAGACGCTCAATCTTGGGAGGTTTAACTTCAAGAGTGTATCTCGTCGTCACATTTCAGGGAAGTTGGCAGAGAACGGTTGTGACGTGCTTAGTGATAGTAGTTTTATCCTTCTCAAGCGTGCACTGGCTGCCACGAGAGGTCAAGAAAAGGTCCTAGGATCCTAACCCTAACCTCAATTTCTCTCGTTATAAGAACACTATAGTACATGATTGCGTATCAATTAAACACAAAAACAATCGAAAGAGTCCTCTGACCTATTACGAGTACGCTCCATACGCAATGCATACCTCCTACCCCAACCTAGCCTTCTTCCTCCCATGCCCATGCCCAACCGGATGTCCAACCCCAACCCCAACTCCGCTAATCCCAACACTCCCCTGTCCCTGCCCAGCATGTCCGACATAAACCGCTCCACCCCCACTAGCACTAGCAAAACTATTCGTACTAGTACTACCAGGTTTCGACTGGGCACCACCATACCCAGCTCCCGCACCTACGACGCCACCTGCACCGCCGAGACCGCCGGCTGCGTTGGGATTGGCGTGGTAGGCACTTCCTTGGGCTGCGGGTAGAGGCATCATTGAGGGTGCGTCGTCTTGGGATATTCGTCGAGGTGGGGGAATTTGGTGGGGTTGGACGGATTGGAAGGCGCTGGGTGTGATGGATGTCGTTAGTTTCTTGTTACTATTATTATTCTCAAGAAATTTTTCGGAAAAGGAAGGAGAGCAGGGGGAATAAATGGAAGAAAGGGATGAAAAGAGTAGGAAGACTTACTTCCAAGTAGGTAACGGGTCTTCATGAAACCACGCATGCTGAAGTGCCTCTTTCGCCGTCAGTCGACTGTCGGGGTCGTAGAAGAACAACTGGCGGAGAAGGTCGTAGCCTTTTTGAGAGCGAATACGGGATTGGCACCATTCTTGGAGACGGTTAGGGAAGCTTTTGGAAGGGGTCAGTGGGAATGAGGGATAGCGAAAGAGTGGATAACTTGCTGGTCTAAACGCGTCATGTTTTGGTACTCTGGCATTTCTCTTACACCCGGCCATTCGTTCTCTGTGGGATGAAAAAAATCATTGCACTCAGTCCGCCATACGAATACGAGAAAAAAGAAATACAAACCATCCGGCGTCCCAAGTACCTCAAAAATCTTCAGCAACTGATCCCTCTGAAACGGCACATTCTTCTTCGAATCCAGTTTCGCTTCTTCACCTTTAAAAATCGGCCTTAGACTCGCCAGTTCAGCAATGACACACCCAACAGCCCAACAATCGATTGCTTTGTTGTAATGTTTAGCGCCCATGAGGAGTTCGGGTGCTCGGTACCAGATCGTCACCACGACCTTGTCACCGGCGAAAAGCGGCTGGAGGGGCTCATAGATGAGTCGCGCGAGGCCTAAGTCTCCAATTTTCACTACGCCCGAGGAGGTTATGAGGATGTTGGCCGGTTTTAGGTCGCGGTGGAGAATGTGGCAGGAGTGGAGGTAGATTAGACCGTTTATGAGTTGGTAGATGAGGGATTTGAGGACAGCGGTGGATATTGGGAAGCGCAGAGTTTGAGAGTGGTGGTGAATTATTTGCTGGGAGATATGTTAAGAATTAGAATTAGCAGGTTAGAATGGAATTTTCAAGGCTTACGAGGAAATCGTGTTCAGCGTATTCAAACACCATGTAGATTGATTTATCTTCCAATATGACCTCTCTGAGTGCAACTATATTCTCATGATTAATCTCTCTATTCAACTACAAGCCAAGATCAGCAGAAAGCCTTCAAATAACACAGAAACACGTACAGCAATCTCCCTGATAGCACTCTGACTGATTCCAGTATAAGTGATCACATCGCCCTCCTTATCCGGCTTGAACTTCTTAATCGCATAAATTTTCCCGACGCTTCCATCGCCGTCGGTACTCTGGGCTTTATACACGCGCCCGTAGGTACCAGAGGAGATGAAGCCTAGGATGTTATACTTTGACTGCACAGTCCGACGACTGTTGTCCCGCTTGGCGCGGTAGATGCGCATGGGATCATGTTGGAGAATGTTGTTTGCAGACCAATCATCAAGCATCGTGTAATGCAAGAAAACTGGGCTTCCTCATCATCGTCGACGGCGGTCTAAGGGCCCGGGCATTGAATGCGCTGGGTAATAGGTACCGGTACACGTGAGATGCGTGTTGTTGACCCTTGTTTATCTCTAATCGTGTCTCTTTCAGGCCTCCTTGCATCTCTTTTCCATATTTCTGTATTTCTTTTTCCATGTCAAAAAGAAGAGTTGCATACTATTACGACCGTAAGCTTTCTATTTTGAACTACATTCTGATTCTAATCAGCATTATGCAGCCGATGTGGGGTCATACACATACGGCCTAGGACATCCCATGAAACCGCATCGAATACGCATGGCACATGAATTGATTTCTGCATATGATATGATAGGGAAGATGCACGTAATAGTAAGAGGCTACTTTTACTTATTACTCGACACGTTATCTTATTTCACCATTTCAATTGCTCTAGCGACCGAAGAGGTCGACCCCAGAAACAATGAGCTCCTTCCATACAGACGAATACGTGCATTTTCTCAATAGAGTGACACCAGAGACAGCGGAGGAATTAACGTATCATGGGACGAGATGTGAGTCTTTACTTGGTTAATTGCACTAGCTGTATCTGACTTTACGACGTACTGGAAAGTTTTGGTAGGAGATGATAACCCACCTTTTGAAGGTGTCTTTGAGTTCTGTTCGATATCAGCCGGAGGATCTATAGGTATTTCTCACAATTCTATCATTCACTCTGACTAACTAACGAGGTACCTGATCCATCCAGACGGAGCCCGCCGAGTAGCTTCAGGCGCAGCCGACATTGCCATAAACTGGGCCGGAGGCCTCCACCACGCCAAAAAACGCGAAGCATCAGGATTTTGCTATATAAATGATATCGTCCTCGGTATTCTCGAACTCCTCCGAACCTACCCCCGCGTTCTCTACATCGACATCGACTGTCACCACGGGGACGGCGTTGAGGAGGCTTTCTACACCACTGATAGGGTTATGACGTGTAGTTTTCACAAGTACGGCGAATACTTCCCTGGAACGGGCACGCAGGATGATAAAGGGAGGGGGAAGGGGAAGGGATATGCGGTTAATGTTCCGTTGAAGGATGGGATGACGGATGAGACGTTTCGGAGTGTTTTTGAACCGGTAGGTGGGATTACCAAGCTCAATTCCTTTACACTAACAATTCACGACGGAAAATACAGATAATATCAAAAATAATATCCGTCTTCCAACCCTCTGCCATAGTCCTTCAATGTGGGGCTGACTCCCTCTCAGGCGACAAACTGGGTTGCTTTAACCTAACAATGCAAGGACACGCCCAATGCGTCCAATTCGTCCGTCAATACAACATCCCTCTCATGATCCTCGGCGGTGGTGGTTACACCGTAAAAAATGTCGCTCGGGCTTGGACGTACGAAACTGCTTGCGCACTTGGCATCGAGAAAGAGATTGATCTGAATTTACCGTGGAATGAGTACTTTGAGTGGTTTGGGCCGAGATATAGGTTGGAGGTTGCGACGAATAATATGGAGGATTTGAATGTTAAGGATGGGTCGATTGATAAAGTTAGGCAGACTGCTTTGGAGCAGTTGAGGGAGTTGCAGGGGGCGCCTAGTGTGGGTATGCATGATGTGCCTAGGGAAAGTGTTGGGAGTCACCTTGGGCTCGCGGGTGTGAGTGTGGGTGGAAAGAGGGAGGATGAGAGGAGGGATGAACTTGATGAAAAGCTTGCTCGTAAGTCTGAAGTTTAATTCTCTTTCTTATTGAGATACTGATTTCTCTTCGGCGGTAACATAGAACACGCTCGATTCGTCTACCACCTCCAAGACTCTTCCTCCTCTTCCTCAGATTCTGATTCCGACTCATGGGAGTCAGACGGTAACGATTCCGAATCAACAAAATCTACATCTAAATCAAGTCGGCGTCGGACTAGACGCTCCAACCACAACCATAGCCACTCCCACCATTCGAACCCTCACACTCACCGACATGGAAGTACACGCACACGCATGTCTCTTCTCACCAACTCTTTCTTTGAGATTCCCTCAGAGGAGGCGTATAGCCATCTTGAGTTTGGGTCTAAGAACACAAAGAGGAAGTTTTTCCAGTCTCAGGCTGAGTGGGACGACAAGTGGCAGAAAGTTTTCGTTGGAAGGAGATTTCCTTATGGCGGGGGKGGGGAGGAGGGTAATGGATTGGCGGAGTTCATGGAGAGGAGTGGAAGAAGCGGAAGCGGGAATGGGAGTGGAAGAGGTGAGAGTGGTGGTGTGGACGTTGAGATGGATGATGATCAAGGTGGAGAGGATGAGTGGAATTTGGGTTTCGAGACTTGACATTCGTATTTACTATCTACTCTTTGTGCTAGCTATACTCATGAGTCTGCCTGTAGTACATATATTGTATCTTTATTTGTTGTATTTCGACACAGATGAAATTAAATCAAAACCAATATTCCAGAGACTGCAGCTGATTCGATATATATGGCTGCCCATCTTACTCCGTTATACCCTACAGGGTGCTCTGAGAAGGTGTAAACCTCCTATCTTCCCTTCCTGGATTTGCTCAAACAGGGCGAAACTCGACCAAATCAGTCTCGCCCGCCTCATGCAACTTCTCAAACTTCAAATCACACTGCCGACTATGTGAACCCATCAGCTGCTAGTCGAAACCTCGCACAAAGAATACGTACCACAACTCCACGAACTCAGGCAAAGTCCTCGCCTGTGCATTCAGCAAATTCATCATCGTCATATCTAGCTCGTACGTCCTCACGCGAGCTACACCGTAGTTTGGGAGGAGAGGCTCAGGTGCTATGTCGAGCGAGGTTTCAGCATCACTCTGGCTAGTCCGAACTGCGTCGCGGAGGACTGTATCGTCTAGATGCAATAGTACGTGATGAGAAGGATTGAAAGGGGGGAACCACGAAGAAAGACGAAAACGTACGGATGATCAGTCTGCTTGAGGGCTTCATAGCTTTTCTAACGTTTTTCAAGATTAATAGGCTTTCGGCGTCAGGCCAGTCACGTCTAGGTCGGGATTCAGTGCGAAGCAAAGATACAGGTGGGAGGAATTACGCACAGAATGGACCGAATCTAGATGAGATTATCAACGTGAATTTGCAAGCTAAGCAGAGAACAAGGTTCCGTAGCAACTCACGTAGTAAAAATCACACCCCGAAACAGCCACATCCTTGAAGAAATCGAACGGCACGAACTGCACCCTCTGACCCTCAACAGCACTCGGGTGCTCTTTGCTCCAGAACTGCATAACAGGGTCAATTGTTACTCAGCATACATAGCTCAACGGATGCAAACGACCCTAACCTTTTTAGCCATTTCGATGACTTGAGGCTGGTCCTGGAGAACGAGCTTGAGGTGCGGGTACTTCTTGATCAAACCCATAGTGACATGACCGTTGCCGCCTGCTACGTCGCAGACAGTGCTGTCAGGTGTTTGAGCCGTCCAAGGGTAGACTAAAGAAAAAAAAGGAATGTCGTTCAGGCCTATGAGTGGGTAAGAGCAAGAAAGGGGGTATACCTTTTTCAAGGAAAGCTTTGCCCGTAACGTCACCCCACCCGACCATAGCGCGAGGGAATCGCTGAAGATACTTGTTAGGCAGGATCTGAGGGGCAACATATCATACTACGAACCTCTCCTCTCCTTAAACCTTGAGGCTTTAACAAGAAAAAAGGGGTATGAGAATGGGAGGACCACCGAAAGAAAATTTGAGTCACTGACAGTTTTGTGAAATTCGAAGAAGGGGTATCCAGTTGCTCGCTGGAAAGGAATCCCATTATCTTTATCCGAAGGCTCAGTCATCGTTTCGTTTAGATAGGCGGAAGCACGGAGACTTTCGTCGGTCCTGGTGAAATAAACACAGGCGGAGCATTAGTCTCGGATGGAGAACAGTTTTATGGGTTTCATACAAAAGGGCAACGATAGATGATACAGTATCAGTCGACAACAATTTCATGCTCAAACGATTATTGGCGAATACGCCTGGTTTCACTACCATCCACAGAAAGAAAATTAGCCTCCACGGATGAGAGTGGACGATGAGAATGAAACTAACCTTCTCGGAAACAATGTTTCGTCGCGAGGAGGCGTAGAATTCTCGCCAGTTTCCCTGTGTCAAGGCCTGAACGTGCGGCAAGTTCGTTGACGTGGACACCATCAGGTTTATCGAGCAAAAGGTCTGCTATTTTGGCTTCAGTGACGACGAGTAAACAAGCGGGTTCTTCGTGCTACGTGTAAAATGTAATAATGTGAGCACGAGAGGCGAGAGATGAATATCGATGTTGCGAACCTCTAGCGATTTCTATCGAATACGAGACTCATTAGCAATTCAGAACCATACTAACACTGATGGGGAGGGCGTACATTGACGATAACATGCCCAGGAGTCGCGACAGTATAACTCAACTGCGCACAAGCAGCTTCAATGATCTGGACCGCCTTCGCCAACCTCGCAGGTGTCTCCTCCGGCACGTCAAATGGACCTGGTTTGAGAGAGTCCAGAGTCGGTACAGCTTGCCCGACAGCAGCGTACTCCGCTATAACATCTTGAACGGCTTTCGTGATCAAGTCCGTCAGTGCTGTGATATGAGTGTTGTCGATTTTTTGGGACATTCTGAATTTCTGGATAGTCTAGCTGAATGTAGGAACTTGGATTTGTGGGCCTGAAAATACAGATGAGATTGAGGATAAACAAATAGTAACCTGCTTCATATACCTTTGGAATGAGCAATGCCATGATCTGCAGCATCATTGACGGTCGCCAGTGCATGGGGGTTCAAACACAAGCCACATCCTTCGTATCAAGCAACAGATGATAGAAGCTGTTGGAATCATCCATGTTTATGTTAGTGCTGATTTTGTATCACAACTTTGTGGAAGTAGCCGAGAAAAGAGAATAGATCAAGGGACGAGCAAAAGGCTTGGTGGTAGTAGTTGACGAGAGAAAAGTGCGAACAGGTGCGACTCTCGCGGCGGTCCCGGGTCCAAGTACCCATGGGTACTGCTATTGAAAGTTTCATCTGCCCCTTTTCACCTGCCCTTCAAGTTAGTTTGTTCTAGAACCAGAATTCAATTTTCATATGCTCACTCAAAAGAAAATACTGGTTGAGTCAATGCCACGAGTAACTACACATATACAAGTCACTCAGTCATCTACAGAAATAAGAATATAGAATCATAACCACTAGTACTAGTGGAAAGCTGAATCCTTCGAAAATCGAGGGACGAGAAAGTGAATAAACTGGGTTGAAATTAAGTACTTTGTGAACAAATTCATAAAACTAGCTAAACCAAGCCGAATCCTAGGAGGACAGCAGGTTTTCAGCTGCCAGGAGCACCAGACAACGGGGTACCAGGAGCAGAATCCGTAGTAGGCACCGTCAGCACATCACCCCTCGATTCAACCCACGCATCCGGCCAAGTGGAGTCATCAAAGTCAGGCAGTTGGAAACCCGCAGGAGTAGTGTGATTGAACTTCCATCCCGCAGCGTTCGTCGAAACGACCGTCGTCGACGTACAATTCGCTACACAAGGTAGAGTAGGATCACTAGAAGTAACCTCAAACGCAGCGATTACACCCGCGGGATTCGGGGTGGGACCGTTGTTTACAGCATACACCGCAAACACTACCTTAGGCCCTTGGATGTTGGGTATGGTATAGCGCTCAGTGTCACGATAGTTCGTGCCGGTACCGATGAACGCGCCATTGACGTAGAGTGAGAAACTGGCATCGACAGTGATAATAGCCGTCGCGGAGGCATTGATGTGTCCACTGGGAAGGAAGAATGTCTTTCGGAAGGCACGGGCACCAGGAGGAGCGTTGCGACGCGTTCCATTGGTCAGCTCGTCAGTCCAGATCCAGTTTGCGTTGTCAAAGCCCAGGGTGCTGACCCCGGCGATGTCCACGGTTCCCCATGGACCGGTAGGGTACAATCCCTGAGAAGTCGCAGAGGGCCATGCGCTATCGTCAAAGGAAGGCTCTTGGAAGCCAGAGGGGATGTTTCCAGGGAGCGCGCGCCAGGTGGTGTCAGAAACAACATCAGACGTACTTCCGTCGGTGTAAGTGATCTGGGCTGCAAAGAGTATGGCCGCAGGTCCTGCTGTGTTGGTTGCATTCACGGCAAAGACGTTGGTAGCATACGGGCCTGAGTCAAGGCCAACGCAGTACATCCCAGCGCCGAAAGCTACGAGGTTGTTATCGACGATTTCGTTCCCGTTAACATAGAGCGCGCCTTCGTTATCCGTAGAGAAGATGATCGTGGCGTACACAGGTGTTTTGCCGAGAGGCGCGACGAAGGTCTTGCGTAGAGCACGAGAGCCAACAGGGGCATTTCCGCCTGGGCTAGAGACCTCGTTAGTGTAGATCCACTCAGAGTTGGAGAAATTGAGTGCGGAAGCACTGGCAGCGCGGGCGGCGACTAAATCGCGCGCGCGATAGTAGCCTGAAGAACTCGGGTACGGAGGATAGTAACTTGAAGAACTCGGGTACGGAGGATAGTAGCTCGAAGGACTCGGGTATGGGGAATACGAGCCTGGGCATGTACCGCTATTATCCTTTGCGCGCGCGAGCACTGTGAGATTACAAGTTAGCTTGGTCGTTGATGGCAGAGATTTAGAGCGGTTTGACTGACAAGAAGGTGAGGCGAGCGCCGTGGAGGTAAAGGCCGTCAGAAGTAGACCGAGAGCTTGGAAAGGGTAGCATTTAGAGATACGACGTGAAGATAGAGCTTTCGAAACCGATTACCTGTAATTCCTTGGAACATTGCACTGAATTTCCTCTGAACTGGAGAACCACCGTACTATTCCTCGAGTTTATATCTCTTTTCCAGGACAGCAAAGACGAAGAGTCAACAAATAATATGTCAAATTCTCCTCTTGAGTTGGTGAGCCGGGAGCGACATGCTGCATGGAATACTCGGAACATAGTGACACTAAATAGAGTTTAGGTCGAAGGATGTCTGCCAGTGAATGTTATACCGCGGGACGCCTGAACAAGCGAATTTCGACATGCACGTTTAACATTACACGCACGAAGCGGTTCGTTGGAGGAAGGGCCAGAGAACGACCGTCTGCATGGAAAACATAGCTTCCATTACGGTTTTGAACGCAGTTAAATACGATGCATCCTCCTTAAATGCTTGAGGCCAAATATTTTCTGCCAGTAAATGTTATACTTGATAAATGAACGGAGCCCAAAGAGCACGTACGAATTGGAAGTTCGTCATCTAGAGATGAAGCTAACTCATGCTCTAACTCGATTCTACTTGATTTTGACAATTGAGATGCGTTAAAATGAGCATTACTTAAAAAATACATGCCTTGCATCAACTTCGAGACGCTGGAGGCCCCAAGCGCCTCTGTACGTATACAGGTTCTTCGTAAATAGAGGCTGACACCGGTGACTTCCAATATCTTTCAGGATTCACTGGACAAACACAAACGTTGTTGGGCCTTGGCTAATATATGTCTTCAGAGTACGAGTCGGACAATCCAGCGTGATATTGGTATTGAAAGGCATGAAGACTCTTGATTGTCTACAGTAAAGCTATTTAGCAATGCCGCCAGAAGAAAGAGGTCCAATCCTTACAGTATACACCCAAAACCAAGTTCCATTGAAAATCTCTTCCGGATCTTTCGAACCCCCATAAATGTCTAGCCTGAGGCTGAGAACAGTCGTAAGTGGTGATAGCACGCCATAGAATTAAGCTTTGAAGAGCGAATCCATACAGGACGTCGGTGGAAAGTGGAAAGAAAAGTGGCTCTTCGAAGCTGCCGCTATAGTGAATCCATACAGGATGTCGGTCGAAAGAGAAATCGGCTCTTCGAACATGTCGCTAGAGTGAATTTGGGATAGTCGTAGGTTTTCCAATGCAGATTTCGTACAGCTCGGAGCTCCTTTTGACAAATCATAGTGGGAGTAGCATTGAATGAGTCAAGGAAGTCCGAAGTGGCCGGTTGTCATAAGCGCTAGTGATTCAGGTTAGGGTTAGACGTACGTTAGACGTTAGACGCCGACGCTGAAATCAAACGCTCCATAAAGAACGAGCATAAATTTGATTCATCAAGCAAGGCGGCGAGACCCTTCGGGCTCGTTTTCAGAGGCGTGCAGAAGCCGCCCATGGCTCAGTTCATCGTGTCAGAATGCTACGCTGAGTGTGATGTGTCCCTCTGTCAGTCTTCTACATCCAATGTTCTGATAGTAATGTTCTATTGTCTTTCATTCAATTTCTTAAGTCTTATAGTTACACCAATAATTCAGGAAATTCCCCTCCGTAACTTCGTAGCAAGACTTTAGTGGCGAGTATCGTCAAATAAAATACAGCTTTCAACATCAATGTGACTGTTCCCCTCGTAATTTGCTCGTAATACCATAGACATCATCTCATTGACTCGGAACGTAGAAGCCTGCCGATTGATTCAGTATACCCAACGCACCTGAAATAAAAAGAGAACTTACATCTCTCGACCGAGTCGGCGTTATTTCCCCACTGAAGGTACGATAACTAATGTTAAACTTGCTCACTCATATAACATCTGAATGCTCACCCAGTTTGGCATAGTAATCGTCTTCACTGCGCTGAAAGCAATGAAGATAATTAAGAGGTTGCTGTTCCGAAGATAAGTATCCATCCCGAGCTTCTAAGGGAAATCTTACAAATTATATCCGGTATCGGCAGCTGCACCAGATAGGTATGCGTATTTCTTCCAAAAATCATAACGATCTAAAGAATCAGAAACCTTCAGGACGAGGCAGGAATGATTTCAAAGTTCAAAACTTGCATCTCTTGAAGTACAGGTGATTCAACGATCCCAAAAGGAACTTCGTGAAGAAATCGACGCTGATGTTACCATAACTTGAGATGTTTTAGTACGCGAAGTTCACTGTGCATGAAGGAAATAAT
>RCHF01002079.1:0-28281 GCA_003987895.1 Neonothopanus nambi | reverse complement strand
GTAAGATCATATGTGTTGTGTGGTTGAGAAGCTCCCCATGGGTCAGGGTTTGGTTGACGTATAGATGCCAGGAATTGAAGATCAAATTTGACTTTGGAAGATGAAACATTTGCTGCAATTTCTCCCTAAGTTTTTCCTTTGTTAGAAACCATACTCATCTGTCATGGAGTTATGAAATGAATACATACTGCCATCCAGAATAGAGCTATATCTGCAAGTTCATGGTGCTCATAACCCCCACCAACATCTGCATGAGCTCCAGGAAACCAGACCTGCAATGCTTTTATGAGTATCTGGCAATTTCATTATCAAGTGTTTATCTCAACATACTTGTTTGAATATTTGACCCTTCTTCAAACCACCAGGAGGTACAACCCAGAGTGTTGGAAGGAACTTGTTACAGTTATCTTGCAAGGAAAGAGCATGCAGGGCAACTTGGATGCAGGGTGGAAGATGGTTGTCCTTGATGTTGAGAACATCAATGGCACCACTAACTGAACCAACTGTATCCCACACTCCAACACATCTACATTGATATGTCAATTGACAAAAGCAAAGTCATCAATTTAACTCAGAACATATGGAATATCGAAGTCCTGATCAACCTTTCTTGTGCCAGCTGGGATGTCAGGTGTTTCACCACTGTAAAGCTGCTTCCAGATATTGAAGAACATTCCAAGTTTCTGAGTTTCAAGAAGCCCAATGGATTCCTAAGTGAATGTTTGAGCCATTATACCTCAGGCTTATGCCACAAAATAGTATGAATGCATACAATAAGACCACAGAGCTTTCAAGCAGTGTAAGCACCCCTAAAACAAAATGTAAAAGTGGAAAGAGCAATAATAATGCTAGTTGTAACCTTGAGAATCTGTCAACTTTGTTGTAAGATTATGTTGAGCTCTAATATCAACCAAAGAATCTAACCCAAAAATGCAAACACCATCACCCTTTTGCAAGTTCTGAGCAATAAAGACATATGTATCACGAATTTTGCTAGCTATGGACCATTATTATTATTGTCAGATGCAAATAACTGTTCTATAGTTTTAAGGTGCTAGCTACTTACCAACAGCAGTACCCAGTGCCTCTGTGTTTAAAATAAGTATAGTGAGCTGTATTTTGTGAAAACATCAAGAACTTGGCTTACACAGAGAAGCAGTGGCAACATTGCCTTCCCCATTAAAGTCAGCCTCACTTCCCACACCACTCAAATACAATACAAGTTGTTCTGTGTTGTTGCTATAAGACCATCATGATCTCTCAATCCAGAAAGCCAGAGGCAAGTACTAGACTTACTCAGTATGAGGAGTGACAGCTCTTGCTGATATGGACAGAGTCATTATAAAACAAATTCATATGCCTTGAAGAATTCATACCCAGTCGCAAGACATTAGTTGCATTCTGATGATCTCCTCCACCTCCTCCTCTCGGCACAGAGGCTGAAGTGAATGTATGAAATTATTCTCATAAATCACAGATCAAGAAAAACAAAGAAAAATTATTACTTACAACTAACACTCAAGTCCACTGTAGAAGTTTCATTAGCTGCAGCCCTGTTAACAGCTTGGCGGATGTCTAGATGCTCGTAATATTAGCTTTATAAAATCACATAAGATGTGTCAAGCCCTACGTTGTTCACCAACAGACAGAGATCCGTCATTGCCAGTTCCATCGCAAAAGACAAGGATAGTCTTAGGGGCCATGATGAGATGAGTGTATATCTGAGTGCTGTTTGTAAAGTTGAATTCAAGTTGGGGCTTGAGTGGATGGCTAGCTCGTCTTATTTATCTGTTCTGGGAGGCGAATAGAAGTCATTTGTGTCCTCAGTCTAGAACATTTTGACTGTCATAGCTCCAGCATAAGTAGAGTCGGGTGACTCTACTTTTGCTTCACTTACTTCTGTCAAACTCACTTTGTAATCATTCAACATGCCTGAGCCGGAGACAAGTAGTACTGTATTTCCTAACAGGCAGATTCCAGAAACCTAATTGGCACATGTTGTTTTACATTACAGATGACAAGTCATGGGTGACTTTGAGGAGCATAGGGTGAAGCTGTTATAGCTAATATTGAACTTAATTGAAAGCTGTCTGTAAAGCCAAGTGAATCTGCCTGGCAGTATACTGGGGAGTAGCTGGACAGTCTTAGACCTTGTCTACCTTCTATGGGGCTTGGAGCCCAGAAATAGAACTCGTTCAGTCCATCGTCTTGGAGCGATCTAATTGAGCCATTCTAGAACATTCGTATAAGTGGAGAAGGCCCCTGACCAAGTCTAACTTTCTGTTCCTTCTGTCAAACCAACTTCAGCTGATGTCATGGGTCATCCAACATGCCCTCACAGCCCTCACACGTAACTTTATGACTATACAGTGCAAGCTCTTTTTATTGTGAATTCCTAACGAAGACCCAAGCAAGAGCAGTCATGAGACTTCCAATCTGTAGGAGACAAACCAATGCCAGTCGCCGTCAACACACCTCAGATCTGAGCCCCAGATATTCTATTACAATGAATACAATGATTACTGAAGTCATTGGAGAATGAGGACAGAAAGAATGACGTGCTGTATGCTGCCAGTGGTTTTACTTTTGAGTCACCAAATTGTAGCTGAACTTGATATAAACTTACTGGTTATCCATTGGTAGAGCATTGCAGCTCTGCGAGACTATAATCAGTTAGCCAGACCCATCGATAGGTCCTAAACCCTGATAAACTTTCTCACATGTGTTGACCATCCACGCTGCGGAGAAAGCCATGGCGTAAGAGCGCGCATACCTTTAAGAACTCGAAAAGAATGAATAGGGAGACAATCGTGTGTCGATGTAGCATGTCCGAGTCCCCTTGCCTCAGTCAGTCCTGTGATACTAAATAGGTCTGGCCAGTGTCTCATTTCTCGGTTTTGCCGATTGAAAATCTTGATATAGTCACCCAGGGGGACTAATTCCCTGCACAAAAGCTGAGAATCTAAGAAGAGGAAAGGTGCGTGACAAGTGGATAGGCGGATTGCATGACTTTACCAGCAACATATGAGTCCAGGTTCCACACCGTTATTCTTAGGACCTACGATGATGAGCTATCATCGGATCATGGAGTAAAATGCTGAGGAGGGTTTATTGTGAAGTTGTAAATAGGGTAGGGACGAGAGAAATCGGTCAGAATTTTACTCTAGAAAAAAGAAAAGATGGAACATGATTTTACTAGTTACCCAAAGCCAGACTGTATGTAGACAGACAAAGAATGGAGCATACCAATGGGAAAAGACTGTCTTGATCCACAATAAACTCACAGGCTTGCACCAAACAAAACTGAGCTGCAAGAACAAGCCATGCTGCCAACAGAAGTAAAACTTCATCGACATCTAGCTTTCTGCCCAGTTATGACGACGCATTGTTCTCTTTCGCAAGTGACTCGAGCTCCTGAGTCAAGACTCAAAGGATCCAATAAATTTCTAGTGTTCCTCACTTTTGTTACCCTGCTATGCCAATATAGAAGTTCCTAGATGAGCATTGTGAGCCAGGGCATGCATTTAAATGAACTAGAAGGGCTGCATCATAGCGGTATTCTTGACAAATCCCTGGTGAGAATCAGGATAGCGTGAGATGAAAGCTGGCAGGCGTCTGCCAGATGCTAATGCGGAATTGATTGGAGCATATTGCAACAACGACTGGACAGCATCGGTTATACAGGACAAGACTCCCATATTAGGGTGATCCAGTGATGGTATAGGTAGGACCTCGAAGACCGTGAGTACGATGTACCAGGTACCCATAGTTTTTATTTAATATTCAACAATTTAGATATATGCTTTGAAGACCGCGAGTACAATGTACCAGTAGCCATAGTTTTTATTTAATATTCAACAATTTAGATATGTGCCGCAGTCCAACCGAATACAGATTTGAGGGTGAATGACATTAGGTTCAAGAAAATGAGAAAGTGATACAGGTATATACAGTACATTATGCTACAGTATATAGTTCAACATATACAATGACAACAAGAAAGAGTCAAGAAGAAAGAGTCAAAAGGGCTTAGTCGTCATGGTACTTAGTAATTCGATGGTCGATATCCTCGATCAGGCCAACGATGTCGTCCCTCCAGGTGTTGGTGGTAGCGAAATAGAAGATCTCCCTGTGCCGGCACCCACCTATACCCCTGCGCATCAATGAATGGTATTTTGAAAGAAAAAGGGAGTCCTTACAGTCTGAGCATTTAACACGAGGTCGTTCCCAGCACCGTTCTTCCAGCACCATGTGCAGCAAACGTTCTGAATGCTATCAACCAAACGCACCTCAATGCCCGAACGTAGAACCTACTGACGCGATGAGTGTGGCGCAAGTAGATAGCCTCATGCCAGATTTGCGTTTGTGAGGGGTCCTGCTTCGCCCATTCTCTTCTGCGCCTCTCCGGGTCGTTGCTTTGCCCCGCTTTAATTGCCTCACCTCCTGGTGGCCCTTGCTGCAGAATGTTATAACCATAGATGTAGCCTGAGGACTCCACCGGAGAAAGTGGCATCTTCAGGACCTCCCAGAAGCACTCGGAATAACCTGCAATGCGCCGGTCAACGACGATTGAGGAAAATCCTGCCCATAAACGAACCTGCCACCATGAAGTAGCCTGAGACAAGTATAACCCATCAAAGACTATTCCATAGCCCAGCCAGGTTCAATTTGAAGCATAAAAACAGTTGGGCAAGCATGAAACCATAGGTTAGCTGTGTACTTTTGAAAGATCTTGCATAATTTCACCTTTCTAATGTCAAAGAATGTTCAAGGAGCAAACCTTTCAAGTGCAGGAGCAGAGAAAGAGAACAGTGAGAGGCTGTGGAAAGGAGGCTCCAGCCAAGTTGATGTGTGAGAGGCAGGCAAGAGAGGGTGGGAATAATGGGGTGGCGGGAACTTAACACCAGCAGCAAAGGACTGCGCACACCTACAACGTTGTTGGTCCTCGTTTGATGTGGTTTACATATCTCTGCTTGAATCCCCTTCGCTCATTTTCAACACCGCGATGCTTCCAATCGTGCCTCATAAGTGTTACTAATCTAATCAAACAATGTTCTTACTTTGTGACGACTTGTCTCCTTCCATATGGTCATTGGGCGAGGAGGCACTAGGGGTTTCATGCAACCTCGCGAACAATCACATACACACGGGCAGGCGTCTCCTTCGAGCGCTATTGCATGAGGAAGGGGCTTGGGAAGAGGTGGTGGGGTACACGGACTAGTCAACGTGAATGGGTCTGATTATCATGCTTCAAGCACCAATACTAACAACGACGGTGCCGGTATGGACGTCGACGCCTCTTTCTCTTTGACTGCTCCTGCACGAGCCGTACCTCACGGACGAGGGAACTATCGAGGTAGACCGGGAATCATTCCAATCCGAGGTACGGGGTTTTTGGACATGCGGGGCCGGGATATAGAGGTCGAGCGAGGGGAAGAGGAGTAGGGCCACCGCCGGGAGGGTTTACAGGGAGGGGGAGGGGCATTGGAGTGTAATTCTATCAGTTTTGAGGGATACAGCACTCAATTTGGAAGGGTGGATGGATAGGTGAAATGTGGCATTTGGAAAAGAGTGGGATTTAGTATTTTCTACAATGCAGCCTAATCAAACAGCTCTGAGGGAAGAAAAAGTATCAGCCTTCGTTCGATTAGGGCGAAAAAAAAAGATGAGAAACAGAGGATCAGCAATAAATCTAATTACGCTCACCCCTCGTCATGAAAACGAGCAAGAACGCAAATGAACAAAAACAAAAAAGCTGGTCATAGATCACTCTACTTCTCAAAGCAAAGCATTCGAAGTGTCATCTGGCCCCGGCAGGATATCATCACTCGGAAGAAAGAAAAAAAGTAGGGGAAAAGAATGGAGGATCGGGCTTACCTATGCAAAAGGTAGAAGAGTAAGAGATATACAGATGAGAAATCTCCGATCATGGCTCCTTGTCTTCCTCACCAGTAAGCTCTTCTCCCCTTCTCAACCCACCGTATCCTTCATCGCCTGCTCGGCACACCCATGAGCGGCTGTCGGTATACGGCTGTATACGGAACGGAAAGAAAAGTGTATATAGCGGACTGTGAAGTGTTGATAGTTAGAGTTGATGAAATCGGGAGAAATGATGCACATACTATCCGTTCGGGCCAAGGTTGAAAAAAAGCTCAAGATTTCGTCGTTTTCTAGGTCAGTATGTAAGAATTACGAGTCCTAACGAAGGAAAGGACTCGTTTTTATAAGTGGTTCAGTTTATTCTCGGTCGTTCCAAATCGGGACAAGCGCCCGTTCCAAATCGAGTCGAGCGCCCGTTCCAAATTGAGCGAAAGTCGATAAATATGGTAGTTTACCTGTTGATTACTGTGTTGTATGTATGTACGTCTCTTGCTTCTTACCTACGCTATCCGCCTGTACATGTATTGCTTCTCCCGCCGCGTTCTTTTTATTTTTCTTCCTCCGCTTGCTTCCTTTTTTTCTTTCCTCCATCCGACATGTAAGTTCGCTCCGAATTCTGGACCTTTCTTTGCAGCGGCTTTGGTTCCTCTTTTTCGTGAATATTCACTGAGACCAGTCACCACAATAACGACCCCGATGCTACTGCCGGGCACAAAAGCATTGTCAAGCCTACGTTGGATGGACCAATAACCCTTGAACCAGGAAGTGGTGTTGTTTCAGCGTTGTCCTTGTGCTCAAGGAGTTTTTGGAAGATTCAGCTACGGCGTCTGTGTCTGGTATGTTCGCTTCACCTAGTTTCTCCTTGAATCCTAATTAACGTGCTCTTTTTCAAGCCCGACACCTTCCACACCTTCCTCAAGCACCTCTACTGCCCTGGACGTTATCGCTTTCACCCATGAAGTCGTAGATGAATTCCCTCACCTCCAACTAGGCATCTGCGAGAAGCTCATTTTCGAGTGAATGGGATCATATGGCCGAAAGCGGATTTTCCTGTGGTGTACAGCAAATGCAAACGACTGTTATGCAGGAGAGTACCAACAAGTCGGCTGAAGGGCTTGATCATCAGAGTGTAAGCTTTCCTTCGTTGATCACAACACATACTCTCACCTCTACATGTCTCGCTCAGAAATTACCTGACTCGCACCAGACATGCGAGTCCTCAGCATTCGCCAAAGAGCCATCACCTCAATCCGATGTGCCGATTCCAGTGATGTCTGACCGAATATCCTCCTCCCCACGTCCTTCGTTGTCAACTCTTCTTCCCCCACAGATCTCCCACCATCACCGTTGGTATCCTCCTGAACAACCACTCTTTTGCTGCCTACACCTTCCCCCTCTGGGTCACCTTCGCCTTCCTCGTTATTCCCGGTTACCTGACGTACAAACGCCACACATTCGATCTCGAAGGCAAGATCAACTCCGAGTGGGGCCGGGCCTATTTTCTCTTCTCTCAATCAACTGATCCTGTCACTCTCATTCCACTCTTCATTGTCGACCCCATGTACCCATCCACCATTCATTATCATCACTACCATCTGTCCGGGATCGTACTATACGCTACACAGCTCCGCAGGCCCACTCCCAGCCGAAATACTCAACATTTGAGGGATGTTACAAAGCTACGAAAGGAGGGTTACCGAATTATCACCATGATCCGTTTTGGTATGATCCTGCCAAGCATGGGTATTGAGGCACTCAGGGAATCCGACTCCTGAGGCGTTGAAGTTGAGAGCTGCGCAGGGCTGAGAGATGCGCTCTGGGGACCTAGGCACGGATGGTGGACTGAGAATCCACAATTAACTATGCTACGCTGTAACTTATCCATCCCGTAGAACTGAATCTCGCCACTCTTATACTTAACCATCAACAACGATGACAGCAATGACTTCGGATCTATCGTGTTACACCATCATCTTCGAGTCTGGCACAGAGTACCCCTCTGCTTCTGATGAGCTTTGTATGGCACTTTAGGCAGTCTCTCTTGAACCAATGCAAGACTCGTCCCACTCGTAGCTCTTCGATCGTTTCCTCTTCGGTTGCTGTTTTTCATCTGCTGCTCCAGTCAATGTTGCATCAGCTCCTCGTTATGCTTTTGAAGAATAGACATCTTAAGAAGCTGTCACATTTTTATTGGGAGGTTTGTCCGAAATATGATGAGAATGGGAAGTTGAAGCAGGAGACAATTCTTGTTGTGTATGTTTTTCCTTTTGTTCGTTCAGTTGACGTATAACTGATGCCCTTGCCTTATTCAGTTCCTTTCGCCTTGTGCGCTTCTTCCCTACGCTATCCGCCTGTGTTGCTTCTCCCGCTGCATTCTTTTCCTCCCTCCATTCACCCGCTTTTTATTTTGCAAGACTTTGTTTCGAGTACGAGAGACGTTGATGGCAACAGGTTGAAGAATACTTTGACAGAGGGAGCGCAGGAGTTGGGAGCTAAGGGTGGAACAAAGTTCTAAAAGGAGGTAAGTATGTCCAGTAGGTTTCATTACATCTTTTACTTATCTTATTGACTTTGAATGCTCTCAGAAACGTGGTCTACAACCACTCTGATTATCAAGAGTTTGAGGTGGTTGTTGGAATATGTTAGGGAGTACGTGGGTCATGGAAGGAGGATTGTGACTGAGAAAGGAGATCTTCAGAATGGTGTTAAAGACGTGGGTTTTCCTCACTCTTCGTCAAAAACTAACTAACATAGTTGTCTATAGGATGGTCTTCAAACTTCACTCTTACAACTTTGAGAGTTACTTGAGAGGTTCGCGAATGCCAGGTCGCTTCAGGTTGACGTTTGGATCTGATTAATGTGATTGATGATGTGCAGTGGAATGAAGAGTTGAGAGGGTGGTGGAAGGACGTGGGAGACTACGTTGAAAAGGTAGGTGTTTGTGTTTTTACGTTGTATCTTTCTCCCGTGCTCTGCTTATTGGTCCGAGTCTAATAAGTGTACACCTCAGGATGCTCCTGTAAACGGCTAGGATAAGAATGGGAAGTTGAAGCAGGAGATGATTCTTGTTGTGTGTGTTTTGACTATGTTAGTGTTCATATCGAAGAGATGAGCTATCGAGCTAATTTTGCTTGTAGATTGGTTGGTCGGGGTTCACAGGAGTGGGCTATCCCAAGGGCGTCCCAACGGTATGTGTTCTTGGCAAGGGAACTGTGGACTGTTGATGGTTAACTTCACCCCGTGTAACAGGCAATCGCTGACCACGTCGAGTCGAACAATCTCCAAGCTGATCCTGCGACGAAGAAAAAGTTCAATCTCTTCATGGGCGCCTCTGTCGGACCGGAAGTAGAGGATCATTGGGCTGTTCTCGATATGTGTGTCGTTTATGCTAACATATGCGCTGTTTTCGCTCATATGGCCGCTCGTAGGATTGCCCGTCGTTACCCTCATCAAGTCAGAAAGGAAGTCTCGAAGGGTATCAATGCGGGCTGCATCGAATTCGCAGACAAACATCTCTCAAGTGAGTATCCCTTTCCCATCGTCAATTTTATGACTTTTTTTCTCAATAGGAATTTTCCATGCCAAGTGTTCCCACAGGATCTAACGTACGGCTACTACAGCCTTCACAAGAAACATGGAGACCCTAAGAAACCCCTCGACTGGGCTATCATAGAAGCTACCGCCATCGATGAACAAGGTCACATAGTTCCTGGTGCTTCAGTCGGCGCCACCCCGGAAATTTTACAATCCGCCGAGAAGATCATCATCGAGGTTAACACTCGTATACCCACTCTCGAAGGTCTACACGACATCAACCACTCCTGGATCCCGCCCTACCGCCAGCCATACCTCATCACGCATCCCTCTGACAGGATCGGTACCACTGCCATCCCTATTGATACGGATAGAGTGGTAGCAATTGTGGAGAGCACACTGCCAGATAACACAGGAATGAACGCTCCAGAGAACAATGAGAGTCGAGCTATTGCCAAGCATTTGATCGAATTTTTGAGTGAGGAGGTTAGTGCGGGGAGGTTACCGAAGAGCTTGTTATCGCTTCAGAGTGGTATTGGGAACGTGGCCAACTCGATTATTGGTGGCTTGGCAGATGGGCTGTTTGATAAGGTACAGGTTTGGACGGAGGTGTTGCAGGGTATGCGCAGTATTTCTTCTCCTTTGTGAATGGAAAGGCTGATTGAGGTGTAGATACGTTCATTCAGTTCTTTGACTCTGGAAAACTTGACTTCGCAACTGCTACTTCTATCCGGTTCTCTCCTGACGGGTACGTTTTCTATTCTGTGGAAACCCCTTTTCTGAATGTTCATGATATCTATGTAGCTTCGATCACTTCTACAAGAGTACGCGCTCTGTTTCGCTCTTTGTCTTTACCGCAACTGACACTCCTCTTTTCCTTCCCTCTCCTCCCCTCGTGTCATATAGACTGGTCAAGATATAAAGACCACCTCCTCCTCCGCTTGCAGCAGGTAGCCAACTCTCTGGAGCTGATCAGGCGTCTTGGTGTTATCGCTATGAACACGCCTCTTGAAGTGGATATCATGAGTCAACTTTTAATATGAAGTAATAATTTGACATCCACTGACTGATGACTTTGTTCTCGTATTCAATCCCAATTATTTCCTCGAATTCCTCATTGTCCACACTCATGCATGTTTCGCACATTCGCTTAATGGTTCACATGAATCAGATTTAATGTGGTTGTCGTTTGCATCTGACTGCGGCGATGGTGGCGTTTAATTCGTCTTTTCATTGAATTGTTGTTCGTGTGTGTGGGGTCATAGTATGGTCATGCGAACTCGACTAATGCACTTGGTTCTCGGTGAGTCTTCGGGTTGGCTGTCACATGTTTTTTCTTCTAATTGACTGACCTTTTCCCTACATGCTTTGTTTTTATGCAGGATGTTGAATGGACTCGGAGGCTCGGCTGATTTCCTACGAAATGCCAAGATTTCAATTATGCATACCCCTTCGAGGTATTTCTGTGTATTTTTTCTTCTGTCTATGCATGCATGCTGAGATTCGCGACCTTTACTAGTCGACCCTCGAAGAACGACCCGACGGGTATAAGCTGCATCGTTCCCTTCGCTTCGCATGTTGATCAGACAGGTGTGTTTGACGTCCATCCCTTACTATAGTCCTTTTGACTCTTTCGTAGAACACGACCTCAACGTGATTGTCTCATTTCCCCTCCTCACCACGACATTTACCCAATTGAAGATTTGAAGCAACTTATCTATGATTCACCCAGATAGATGCAGATAATCCCGAGTCTTTCATTGTGACATATGAAATCTTCTGTCTTGGCAATGTCGTCGGTGTCACCAGCACACACTCCCACATCAAAAAGGGTGAGCTATCCATTTTGTCATCCACAATGAGTCTTCTCACTCATGACCTACACCAACCCCCTCCTCGCATCAGCATGTTTTCTTTCTCTCTCCATGAATGAGTGCGTTTCTCCCATCCTTTTATCATCATACCCTACTCTCATACTAATCTAGCTGTATATCGGAAAAGCATGCTGGGCCTTTCTTTTTGGCATCATAATCGGTGAGTTCAGTCCATTAACTACTGCAGAATGAGCTTTGCGCTGACCTCTGATCCTTCTTCAGGCCCTTGTCGCACAATACGTTTCATTGGCCCTTTTCATCATTGGAGTCATCTGCTTACTAGGCTCCGATGACCTTCTATCCACTTTCGCATGTGCTACAGGCCTTTGCCTGGGATGGTTTTTTCAACCATCAAATTGAGAAGTTAGTCTTCAGCTCTGTTCTCGATCTGTTATTGAACATCGCTGCAGTTGTCTTTGTCAGCACATGGAAGCCATTCAGCAGCTTTTCAGATGGTAAGCTGATGCCTCATTCTTCACCTCTTTTACCTTGTTCTCCGAGAGGAGGAGGAAGGTTTTTTGATCAGAGGGGTGATGGAGATATGGATAGGAGGAATTCGATAAACAGAGAAGAATTTGGCGAGTCCGGGAGGAGAGGGGTATGAAAGGGAATCGGATAGGGTGGGTGTACATTGTGTGGAGAGTGGAGAGGAGATGGGACAAAGATGGGAAGTTGGTTGAATGGTTGGTGTTTTTGGGCTTTTCGTTGGGTCTTGAGTGTTGACGTTTCTATTTTCTTTTCTTTTTGGTGGGTTCATGTAGTGATGTCTCTACATATGTCGCATCTGAGTGTGGCAAGTACAAGTACAAGTGGTTCACAGAGGTCTCCTGTTGATAGTTGTTCCTGGTACAGACATATACCATCCAATGACGATGACAGGTGTACACGTGTACCACGAATACAGATATAGTGAGCCGTCTTCATCGTTCGTCGTCTGGTATAGGACTAAGACTTAGACCTTCAACATCCAGGTCTACATCCCGGTTGCGGTTGAGGTAGAAGAGATCATCTGATACATGATAGGGACGAGAACTGACAACATTATCAGTATCAATCTGAGGCTGATGATGTGGGTGTTGACGATGCAGATTGTGATCATGATCAACAGAGGAGTCAATTGACTGTGGGTTTGGAGAGTTTACAGGGGCTTTGACCCCCCCCCCTTCAAACCTGTTTCTTTGACTGTTTCTTTTGGTTGGTGCTCAGTGGTCTGCTTGGCCCTATTCCAATTTGTCTGCTAGTAATAATATATTTTATTGTTCTTTGCCATAATTGCCAGACATAATTTAGTGCCTGTGTATCTCTATACCTTTACAGTGTATCCTATGGCATAATTGATATCTGGGATAGCTGGGTACTAGTCCTCCACTATCAGACTGAGTGATTGAACCCCCCAACTCATAGGATTTCATGCAGCAGCTTGGATCAAGTTGATGAGAACTTCACCAGCTTTAGGTGTTAAGTCTTAACATTTCATTTTGAACTTGTAATTCTGATGACATCACATTGACAGAGGCAAAAAAAAAGGTGTTAGGACTCGTACTGCCATGCTCTGCACTGGCCCACACCTCTCTAGTGAACATGTAGTTGCGGGTACTGAAGTATAACGTACCCTAGGTCATAGCAGTTAACGAAAGCCTAGAGCGAAACTCGAACAAAACCTCGTCAGCGTACGTACAACGATAACCTCGAATGACGAGCCTACGCACCTCTCCCCTACTCTTTGCAATTCGACTGTAAATTTCGTGATCTTGTGCTTCCACCGAAGTCTCCATGCATGATCGTCCACAGATGGAAACAAAGCATTATACCGACTGCCAGACACAGCACTCCAGACACTATGAAAATTAGTATATATGCAATGACAGGGACATGATACTACCAGTTGTCCTAGTCATTAAACAAGTTAGCATGCAAGAATTACAGGGGAAGTTTGGAGGAGGAGGTACCGAGAAGGTAAGACTGAGTGCATCGAATAATTGGCAGTATCCTAAGATGCAGAAACAAAATGTTGATATGCAAAGATAGACCCTGATTAAGAGAGGAAGAAAGAATGAATGAACAGCGGCACGGCCAGCGAGAGAGTACGAAACAAACATGAACATCACAAAATGTCGCTCATTATGAAGGCCAACACATTGGTGAACCCCTGCGTAGCTAAACGTGTAAGAAACGTGCTAACAAACGTGAAGGCAAGGCACATACACTACAGAATCAAAAGAAGAACTATTAAGTCAACGCATCGACAAGTACCTGGCTTGAAAACACTCACTGGGCAATGATGATCATATTTCAACACACAGCGGTTACATATCCGACAATGATGTGTCATCTTTGTCATCTGAGACTAGCAGGTCCAGCAGAGCCTTGAGCGGCGCAAAAGTCACTTCGTGGGCACCAGTCGTATAGATGAGCCTGTCATGGTCAGTAGTCAGATGTGTTGCCTTTGACTTTCTCGAGTTTATGACCATCGAGGTTGGCAGAATTGATATCAGGTACTTGGTCAATGCTCTGGTACAATTTGGTCGCTGCACCACGAGCTTGACCTATGGCTACAACCCCCACCCTGTATCAGTATTAGTTATCAAAAATGTGATAGCTCACATACCTTGTATTTCGGGTGCAAGCATGACAGCAGATAACGAACCGATGAGGATAGCTATGAACATGTCGACAACATCACCAGCATTGGCTGTGAAACCTCCTCATCAGGGCTTCGATTGCGAAGGAAAGTGAAACTGACGCCTTACCGTGCCCTCTGTTGATAACAGTCGTACCAAAGTCAAAAGCTGCAAAAACCAGTCAATTACCTTGCTTTTCCAGTGTCAAGTCATCAGAGAAACGTACAAAGTGCATATCCAGAGTTAATGACGAACGAGAATGCTGCAAATGCAGCTCTGTGGATGAATCCTATTTTCTGATCGACTTCAAAATCCTTGTTGATACATAAGAGTATACCATCACGCGGAGGTACTCCCCAATGTCCAGACTATTGTTCATTCCTGTCCTCCCGCGACTCGTCCAATGTCTCAAGATATCAACTCGAGTTTGGTCTCATCACATAATCACTCATCCCTGCTGTGAGCCCATGGCCAACGCCTCGAGGTATAGACTCGAGTTTGGTCTGGTCTGTGGCAATCCCAAGTAAGTGGTAGTAAGTAGCGAAGAACCATGACGTAACCATTCAGTCGAACTTAGGCTGCAATGCTCACGTGCGTGCCGTCTCAAGTTCGTTCAAATGCATTGTAGTTCACTCAGTCGCAACTCAGTCGATATCCAATACATATAGTTCACTCAGTAGATACTCAATACATATGTGTAGTCACGAAGGTCTCAATGATATCCAGTAATAAGTTTCTTTTTCAAACATTCATTCTAACAGCATATTAGATACAACCCAATTCAATAACAGAATATCAAGAACTACAATAGATTATTGCTACATTGTGCATAGAATCAACCTAGCAGCGCAACATGAACCGCCTATCAAGATATTCCCCAGCGAGGTCATCATTCTTCTTCGCTAGTCTAAATGCATCCTTTGTAAACTTGATGGCATGCTTCCAATCTCCGTTGCTCATCACCATCACAGACCCACTGCTGATGCCCTCCAGACATCGCTGAAACCAGGCTTCCACATCTCTTGACCAGTACCCGCAGCTCAGCCCGCTCACTTTCCATGCCGATGGCTTGGGCCACCAGGACTTCTGAGCTACCTGCATATATCCCCAGCGATCCCGCTCCCCAGTACCCACATCATACACTCCACATATCAGGTCAATCTCCCCCTCCGTGAGTTGATCATCCCAATATCCCGGACTTTCTGTGTACCCGTCCCAAATGCACTCTCCTGACGACCAGATCTTCTCAGTTGGACCCTTCAGAACAGCATCTTCCTTGACGATATGCTGCGCAAGACGTGCAACAATACCACCTGTCAGAATAGCCGCTCTACCTCTTTCTGTTTGCAAGAACCGATCCCGTTGATATTCATAAGCCTGGTACTCCTCCAGGACCTGTTCACGCACAGCAGCATCAGGCCCTTTTCACAAGAAATACTGATCTCGGTACCCCAACAACGGTCGAGGACGAGGAATGTCTAACGGGTGTATGCGGGGCGTGTCGTGGATGAATGTATTGAAGGCAATCCCTTGTCGCATCAGGTTAGGTATGATATTTGCAGGCTCAGGGCCCCATCCATGGCGCGCGACTTCAAGAACAGCACCAGCACTCTTCAATGCTAGCTGAAATGGGTATTGATTTCCTAAACCAGGCACGATAAAGTAGTAGCCATCCATGACATCCTTATAAATCACAGAAAAGCCCCAATTTCCATGTATTTTGGCCTCTTCAACATTCAGATCTAGATTCTTTGGTGCATCAGAAAGCCTATTTCCATCCAGGAGGGCAGTGATGAAACCACGCAGTAAGTCACAGGTAGATTTTTTGAGCTGTGGCACTTGCTCAGAGCGTGCATTTCCTAAAACATTCCGCACTTTGTTCCAATGCACATCCTTGGCAGGATCAGTAATAACATCAATGTAGTCCAGGAATCCCAGGCGATGGTAGGCAACGTCCTCAAATGGGTCCAAGAATTCTAGTGGAGGATGGGTAGAGGTGGGAATATGATCTCCATGCAGATGTCGGAGGTATTCGGCAGATGTACTCCCTCCTCCCTGAAGATCCAGGTCATCTTCTGCGTCTGGAAGTACTTCGAAGCCAGGCTCCGCAACCTCTTCATTGTCAGACCAGTATGAAGGTGTATCATCTGGATCAAATTTGGTGCACACATCCCACTCATTGCGCACCGAGTTGTACTTCCTCTGGTGTGGACCATACTCTTCCCAGTAAGATTCATAATTGTTGCGCCCCGCTGGCATTCGACGACGAACCCCATCCACCAGCTCCCAGTAGAACACAGTTGCGCCCTTTCTACCAGGGGGAAGGTCTTTTGCTGCAACGCTCTCTCTTTGGAGCCAGCGTTGACGATCCACCTCTGATTCATGAGCAATGCACGAGGCCTTCTCTTCCGCATGTCTCCGAAAGAATGCAACCATATCCTCATTCGGGTGTTGGCCAGAGTTTGGGAGAACAAGGATTTTGCAAGCCGGTGGTGCAGTGGCAACAGCCAGCCATGAATGTGAAGGTGAACCTCTGTCTACCCACTGCGTACTCGGTGGCTCACAATCTAGACGTTGTATCAAGATCTCATAGATCTTGTCTTCGATGACAGTGATTGCGTGTTTCCCAGACTGAGCTCTTTCCACCTCAGAGTTCAAATCGCTTATCTCACCACAGACTGGCTGCCTTGCACTCCCGTACTGAATCAGAACAAGTCTGTTCAGCACATCAAAATGAGGGGCCCAAGCAGACAGAGAGCTTGCGATGTTCCAAGTCTCTCGAGCATCACCCCAGTATAGTGCTACTGGTACCTTGGCCTTAATGAGAACAGGTACCAGAAGTTTGAACCTCTGTGTGTCAATGAATGCACCTGCAAGAGGAGCCTCCAGCAAAGACTTTCTCCAGTAAGATAGCCAAATGCTAGATAGACCAGTCTCCTTCTGAAGAAGCTCCAAAACCTGCCTCCAATGTTGCTCTTCCAGGTCCTGTTTAGTAAGACCTCGAGAAACGCCTCTTCCTGATTGAGTGTCACGGATCTCCTCCAGTGTTTTCATGTGGTGGACAAAGTATGAGATGGCTCCAGCCAATGGCAGGAATGCATCACGAGATGCTGCTGCATGGCGGCGTGCAGCGTGCTGTGAATAATGTGGCCGACTATAGCCATACTGCCTTGGATAGGACCAGAATCGAAAGTCACTGGGAAGTCCAATGTTTGCTAGCCTCATCAAAGCCTGTAACAGCTTTCTGAGAGCTCGCTCAAGTGCTTCCCAAAGCTGTATGACCTCACTATCCAAAATGAACATACGGTGCCTGCCAGGAGTGATGTGGGTGACTACAGGTATCGTCTCTTCAGTGTAGTCCAGAGGAGTAAGCCACTCTGTTTTGAAAGGGTCCTGTGCAGGGACAAATGCTAGGAATGGCATCGAATCAGTCAGCCAGCTGGGCTGAGTGACTGTTGACAGTGACTGACTTCGAGGGCTGGGGTCATGCTCAGTTCGGGAGGGTATGTTGGGGAATCCGGACAGCTTTCGATTGACGATGGTGAAAAGATCGTTCTCTATCAAAGCGTGCTGGAGTTTCAGCCCCAACACAAGAGCCACACGCTTGAGTCGTTGAGACATTTTTCGGATACTATGTAGTTTAAGTGAGGTAGGTATCTGGGACTAAGAAGTGAGCTCAAGAGTATAAATGGCTCTGAGACACGAGGCTACACTGGGATGCCAAGGAAGTTCAAATGTGTAACGAGCAATTGTAAAATGAGCTCAGAGGTATAAACGACTCTGAGACGTTGTTAGCAGGTGAATGTGGACCGTAAACTTGAAGAACGAGCTCAGAGATATATGACTCTGAGACGTTGTTGTCGGGTGTCCAGTGTTGGTGATTGTAARTCTATGTAATAAGAATTAGCAACCTGCTGAACTTTGAGCTCAACACGTACCTAGCAGTCAATATTCAATGTTCAACAGTGGCGGCTTGAGTTGAACTTAGTCAAATTCTAAACTGGTCGGCGCCTATCTAAACAGCAACTCGGTCCCACGCCTCCAAACCACGTTTACCCCACACCGCAAATTTGCTTCCGTCTTCCCAACGACTGCGCTGAGGCTGGAGAGTGTATAACTCACCATCACCTCATTCTCTTTTAGGTGTCGCTGCTATTGGCCACTACGAGGCTGGAGAGTGTATAACTCACCATCCCCTCGTTCTCTTTCAGGTGTTGCGGCTACTGGCTACTATGAGACTGAAGGGTCTATACCCATTAACATCTCGTTGCCATTTTTCTGAGTGTATAACTCGCCTCATTTTCTTTCAGTTGTTGCTGCTACGGGATACTGCGATACTGACGGATCTATATCCCTCAACGTCTCCTGGAGGGTCTATACCCGTCAACGTCTTGTTCTCGTCGCTGTTGTCTTAGTTGTGGGGCTGGAGTGCTAGAAGGTTATCACACTCAGCGGTCCTTCTCATCGTCGTCTCACCAAGTTTGAACGAAAAGGAGGAACCTTGCAGGCTACTGGGGCCACTGATCTGCACTTCGGTGTTGGACCGGCTTGCTTGGTGCCAACCTTCGAATGGTACGGCATAAGGTGAGTATATGCTTTCAAGTTTCAAGCCGAGGGTCACTAATGGTTCACATATCAACCTAGAAAGTATTTGTTTATTCATGTTCAAACTAATCGTTCGCAAGCGACGAGAGCTGCCTCTACGTCACCCTGGAGTGCTCTGCTCCTGAGAGCTCTCACTTCCACCTCCCGTACCATTGTAAAGAATCCATCCAGCCTCCCGGTTCTATTCTGCAGGAGATACACCGTCACAACACCCACCTTGCCCTCCATGCTTTCCTTATGCTGCAGGAGAGCCTCACGGGAGTCCCCTTCTACCATGCTGAGGTCGTACAAGCATCCGCTTTTAGGGACGTAGGCAAAGTCACTGTGGTGCAGCTCTCCTTGCTCCGATGCGGTCGATTTTTCCTTGATCTCGATTGCCCACCCTACTCTCCTAGACAATCGCTTCCATTTTTCTTTGAACTGCTCGTCCGAAAGTCCTTCTGTCATGACATTAAAAAACTGCAGCCCAGCCACTGTTACCACGTATGTTTGCAACGCGTAATGATGGGTGAACTTTTTTGCACCATGTAAAAGACGGAGTTGGCACGAAACTGCAGGTGCTTCCTCTGGTGTCATCATTCTGGTGCAGAACCTTCGATGTTCTGGCCAGTCTCCTCTCTGGCACATCGCATTCTATGAAATGTTCTACGTTAGCCCTTGAATAACAGCAACAGGCGCTTACACAGTAGGATCTCATCTTACATCCACCACACAACTTCAGATCCTGCATCCTCTCGGCCACCTTATGGCAGTACTGGCATACCTGGTACATCCAAAGTCAGTAATGACCTGCCTGATACACTTCTGAGCTTCTTACATTACCAACAAATGCAACTGGCTCTTGGTTGCTCATGTTGGCTTTTCTCCACAATTGGCACTGGTGAAAAGTGCAGTGGCGCCGATTGTGTGCACTTGTTTATCTTGAACGCTGCTGCACGAAAAAAGTCTCTTTGTCCTCAAACACTGGGTATAACTCGAACTGGGAAAACCTCACCCTGGCATGCCTCGTGGGGCGAATCAGCACTTGCCTGTGCATGAGTTTAAGTATTGTAAAGGATGTAACTGTGACTAACCAATTGTCTAGCCCCATGAGCGGACCTCAAGCGCTGGATTGCACATTACTGGCGATTGAAATTCACCGACAAGGCAATTGCCGACCATGTCCTGGACCACTTTGACTGCACACAATACGGCCTGAGGTATATTGCATCTGGGTATAAAGTTATCATCCGCTGACTTGGTTTCCTTGCTAGCGCGAAAACGGTTTCACGCATCTGCAAGTCCATCAACCTTCTGGGGGCGTGTCAACGTGACATTTCTATGGAAGAGCTCACAACACTTGTGCAAACAGTGAAGACACGCTTTCCTCACATGGGTTCTCGTGCGCTTGTCGACAAGATCAGGATTGACTATGGGACCAAGGTGTCTGAGTGAGGCCGCTAATTTCCATCGTATGAATGCAATCTGACATTAAGCTTAGGCGTTGTATGCTCCAGCTTGTCAGAGTTTTAGAGCCTGAGGCAGTCTGAAGCCGTAAGGGTAGAAAGTTCAAGCGCAAGATCTTTCACACCACCAGGGTTATGGATATCATTGCCATGGACCAGCATGATAAATGGATGTGGTTCGGTCTTTATTTACATGTGGGAGTCAATCCCTATCCCGGTCGAATCAGCTGGCTGAAGATCTGGTGGACGAACAAGAATCCCAGATTAATTGGATCATACTTCATCGAATTTTGTAGGCAGGTTGGAGGTGAGTTTATTCAGAACGTTGCAACACTTGTTCGTGCTTAAACGGTGATGAGTAGGAGTTTCAATAATTACGCAGAGCGATCTTGGGACAGAGAATTATGGAATTGCCAACATCCAGACTTACATCCATCAGAGTCTTGATCCTGAACTGGCTGGGACTTTGCAGCACTGATGGATGTCAAATACCAAGAATATCAAACCAGAGGCACATTGGTCGGTGCAGCGCAAACATTGGACGCCTGCTTTCAAGGACCTGTTGGACAGGGGTGTTGCAGAGGGCCTATACGACATCAATGACCCTGACCCTTTGGAAAAGTATGTCATATTGTGCTCCAACTGAAATTGTTGTATTCATGACTTTATTTGATCAGGCTTATTTTTCGTTGGGTTGCCATTCCTTTCTTTCAGGCTGAGCTTGATAACTGGAAGGATTTGCGCAATAACACAAAGTGCAGAGCCAGTGCTCACAAGGTTTTGCCTGATGGTATACCAGATTTGATCCATGCAAAACCAGAACGATTCGGCTGCCAAAACTTCATGGTGAGGTGTGACGTAGTCCATACAAACTACTATAATTGACCAAAGAGCACCTGGCCTGCAGATCCCAGTGCTGCCTGAACTCTTTGATGAAGCAGAGGTGCTTTATGCACCTAAGGATGACCCCGTTCACGAGCTCGTTCCTCCCGTGTTTCAGCTTGTAATCTCAGAGGTGTACGACGTGCTGGGGCGTCTGCCGATCACGTTTGAGTCCTTTTGGGATGTATACCAGATGCTTGTAGAAGCTATGCGGGCACTCCCTGAGGCTTCAACTAATGAAGTTAGTGCTGCGCTGGCTCAGGCAGACAACTCGTTTGACGTGCCGATGGAGCTCATGCCCAATCAGAAGAAATGTAAATACGGCTACACGCTGCTAGACAAGGAGAAGGAAGAGAATGAGTGTGCAGCTCAATCACCGAATTCGGAGGATACACTACTTGAGATTGACAAATCTGAGCTTGAGGAGGGAGACGATGAAGATGATGAGAGGGAATTTCTTGACTGGGCCTTGTTCTAGCACAACATATAAAATAAATTTTGTCAGTTTATCACCAATCAAACATCAGCCTGGCCTGTGGCTCATGGGAACCCAAAAAAAACATTCAGTATACCATTTCGCCTAGTTGGATTTTTTGCTGCTCTGCATCTTCGACCATGCCACAAGAACCTGAAGAGGCCACTATGCTCATAGTTAGTGTCACTGGGCAGCAGACAGAACTGGTTTGCAGCCTGGGTGACCTCTGTCGAGGGGATAAAAAGATACCCGCAGGAACTGCGCAGAAATTCAAGACTAAACAAGGCACGGTCATCAATGTCTGCCCAGCTTGTGCAGCGCACCAACGCTCTTTGCAACAACGTGAATATGGTAGAAAAGGACAATGCCACGGACAACACCATTATCCTGCGAATGTCGAGTTCAAGGCCGTGAAGGTGAAGGGCAGTGAGGCGACGCTCTACTTTTGCCAGACGTGCTATAATTACAGCCTGTCGAAGACTAGCACGGTTCGAGTGCGCCAGGATGGTGAGTGTTGGGTGTTTGTGTAACATACAGTGCATGAGCTGAATGTTCGTTTGTGACTCACTAGTGGGAGCTGTGTTGCAAGCAGTCTCGTCCTCCACACACCAGCCTCCTGAATCAGTTTCAATGGGGGTTTCGCAAAGTGCTCAAGCATTGATCCGACGCACGAATATCGACGCGCAAAGGTGCCATAAGTGATCCAAGGTTGGTATGTTGTACATTGATTGACCTTGCTCATTCTAGTTCCGTCTGCTCCCCCTGTTGCAAGAATAGCAGGAACTGCACCTGCTGCTGGAATAATGACAAGCATGGGGCCGCCAGCAATGCCTGCGTCATCGCCACTCGCTAGTGTGTACCACCAGGTACCAGGTAGTTACAGTGGACCGTCAGTCCTGCTACCTGGGTTCCCTCTCACCTCGATGATGCCTCCCAAGTCAACCCCATCCTCTGTTGGGTACCAATCATCCCATGCATTACACTCAAGTGAGGCAATTCGGCACCGTGACGCGGCGTACAGTCAATACAAAGGCGGCAGTACTAGCTCAATGGGCAAGTTTCGCTTTGACATGGCCTACATTCCTGCGGGGAAAAGGCAATATAAGTTGATTGGTGTGAGTGGTGTTTATTGGGCTGGATGGTTTGGGGCTAATGACATTGATAGACTGCCTGGGAAACGAGTCCGGTGTTCAACGTGTCTTCAGTCCGACAGCTGAAGGACCTGGCATATAAAATTATGGTGGCAAACGCAGCAGATGGCACCCTGTCTCCTTGGCAGTATGAGTTGAGTGCTGGAGCGCTGAAGACAGACCCACCCTACCGGGAACCTTTAACAGTCAACCTCTTCAAGCTTCAGGCAGGCAAAATCCCATTGGACGAGGTAGATAGCAATATCCCCCAGGTGGCTCATCATTTCTTTGTTGAAAAAAAGGGGAAACGTGTGTTCAAACCAATGGTGGCACCATTGGATTTGACTCTGGTGGTGGATGCAAAATACATGCAACACTGGGAGGCGTGGAGGGAGGAGAGAGCATTCAAGGAGGAGATGAGGGAGCTGGAGGAGTCCAAGAGCAGCAAAAGGACCACTGGCAGGGCTAGCAAAAGGACCGTGAAGTCTGAGACCTCGGCATGGGATGACCATTGGATTGAGATGCCAGAGTGGGAGCCACGCACCAAGAAGAGAAAAGCTATCGAGGAGAATACAGTGTCAGCTGTGTGTACATCTTATATTCTATAAATCGCTGTTAACTGATGCAGATCAAAGGATGACTCTGGGAGYGAAGGTGTCCTGAAGCATGAAGAAAAAGGCAAGAAGCGTMYRCGAGGAGTATCTGTGTTGGAGGATGATTCCACCTCTGCAAGCTGTGACGCACCATCTSTCTGCGGGTCTGACGGAACAGCGCCAATGGAAATCTCTCTGTCCGTCATGCAGGCGTCTCGCAACACATCAAAGCGGTGCCAAGAGGAGCAAAAGCCACTGTTTGCTGAGAGTGTATCCTCTGGACAAAGCACTGTACCCATGCTCAATGAGCACTGGTTGAAATTGGCATTGGCCAGGCAGAGTGTGCCAAGTGGGTCTCGGACCAATGTATTTAGTTCATGTTTACTTCACTTTTGGTGTTGGTGGTTAACATCAGTCTCCAGATGTCAAAACGCTGACCCTCGTGGTTTTGCCGTTGAAAGCTATGGGCATCAAGCAGCTTCTGGCAGCTTCTGAGAGTCAAGGAGCGACAGGAGAAAATATGGACGACAAAGAGATCATGCGTGATTTCTTCGAGGAAGTGCTGGACTTGAGACGCTTGAATGTCGTGGTAGACCAGGACACTGCCCTCAAAAAGGGTGGTTTTAAACAGGCTCGAATTGGAAGGGCCGATCAAGGTTTTGGGAAAAGTCAAAGCGCCGACGTTTGCCTCAAGCAGGCCTACTACAAGACAAACAAGAGCAGCAAAACTGTAGTGGCACCGATCATGGAGCAGCAGGCAGTGCTTTTGCAAGAATTGCTGTGTATTCTGTGGGCATCTGCGTTGCTGGATGTGGTGTATGAGACTGCATGGGTGCTGTGTGAAAAGAAGAGGATTTCCAGGTTGATTTTACCCTCAGTTCGATTTGTGAGTGCAGCTCTGGCATGGGAGGTTGATGAGAAGGGAGAGCCAAAGAATTACTACATGTTGGAGGAAGTGGTTGATGGAGACTGGTGGAAGTACAGCTCGAATGTGGATGCGACCATGTCGTCGAGTGCAATGAAGAAGTATCCAGATATTGCAGAGTGGCTGAATTTCACCCAGCACTGCCAATATCTATTGACCCACAAGATGGCTTTCGTCACCGACTACCAAGGTCAGTATGTTCAAGTGCATGTTCGGAGCTTTATTGACATGTTAGGAACAGGTGGTGAAACCATGTTGACAGACCCGCAAATTATAACCCATCCGTGAGTACATGACTTGTTTCTGTCTTGGCTGCCAACCACTAAGCTGCGATACAGGGCTTTAGCCCATACATTTGCAGGCGGGAACAACCCAGATTGCTACACAGCTATGGAACAAGGCTTGCACAAATGCAGCAAATTTTGTGAGATGTTCGAGATAGCGGATGCGTTTGAGAAAACAAACGCGGCAAGGAGACCACAAGCGGACAAAGACAGTGATCTTATTCAGCACCTCTGCTAGAGGAGTGCTTCCTCCTTAAAGTATACCTTTTGTTCCCTGAATGTCTTTCATTGACAAAACCCACTTTGCTTTTAGATATATACTTTTGTCTTYATCCTTACCCTTATCCTTCCCCGCTACTTTTGTCTTCATCCTTATCCTTCCCCGCTACTAGSAAGCCTCTGAAACCTTGCTTCCCTGCAACTTTCGTCTTCATCCTTATCCTTATCCTTCCCCGCTACTAGCGACCCTCYGAACCCTTGCTTACTTCRYACTTGTTCACATCACCTTCCTTTCTTTAYGYGTCCTTTCGTTCCCTGAATGTCTTTCATTGACAAAACCCACATTGCTTTTAGATATATACTTTCATCTTCATCCTTATCCTTATCCTTCCCTGCTACTAGCAAGCCTCTGAACCCTTGCTTCCCTGCTACTTTCGTCTTCATCCTTATCCTTATCCTTCCCCGCTACTAGCGACCCTCTGAACCCTTGCTTACTTCATACTTGTTCACATCACCTTTCCTTTATGTGTCACTCATTAGTATAAAACACAGATAACCCATAAATTCAACAGAACATTTCCCAACTCATTACAATATAGACAGTGATCATGTACTCAAATTATATATATATACTTGTTTGACCCGATTTCGATGGTCTATGAGAGGTTAGCTGGAACTCTGAATGAGAGAATACATCACTCCTAGGTCATGTTGCGCTAACGCGACACCTCTAGTTCTAGGAGCTGATCTTGGATTTCGAAGCTTGTATATTAGTTTTTATGATTTATATTCTCTTATTAAACGTCRCGACASCTAGGGATTGAAAGTGACAGTTCGAAGCTTGCATATCGTTCTTTATGCATYGTGATTTGTATTCTCCTAATTATAATTCARCGTCGCGACACCCAAGGATTGGCAGTGACAAGTAGAAATGTCACAGAGTGTTATTCAACYTGTGAATAAAGAAGAGTATTCGAGGTCCTACTACTATAAATGGTACTACCTCCATCGCCTATCACCCAAACGATCCTGTCCAGTCCTTGTTGCAATATCAAGTGGTTTTTCCCCTCATTCCCGAGGTCGGTAGCCTTTTTGGGGCCTATAGACCTGAGCCTGGACCACTCCACACAAATATCAATAAACATGTTCTTTCAAGCGGCGACCTGCAATTTCATATGCAACGCACTGTATCACCTTGTATCACCGAAAGATAAGAAAGTGCAACTCCCTGCCACGGAAATACCCGAGCGACTATAGACCCTCTACCCCACAGGGTAGTGGGAATACTCTCACCAGTCCAGACTTCACCTGGACTTCACCCCATCAATCTCAAACCACTCGTTATGCGCGCAATCAACCTCATCCACCATCTGGTGGTATGCTACCTCGTCATCCTCGAGATTCTCTACCCCTTCGACTCTCTACCCTTCTCTGACAAAGTCAAACACACACTCTCGACTCACGCTCACGCACTGGCTTGGTGTCTAGCGATCTACTCCAACGCCTTAATCATAGTTTCCGCCTTCATATTCGGGACTGTGATCACCGTTCGCACCGTTTTCAAGATCCTTTTGAGGTTCAGACCTGCCTTGAAAGAGAAGTTGGAGAGGAGGAAGGCTAAGGCGCTTAAGCGCCAGCAAGAGCTAGAAGCTAAGGGAGAGGTTGAGGCTGAACAAAAGGCTAAGAAAGTGAAGAAAGCGTCTCTTGTCTTCTATTCAATCTCCTCAGTCGCCCTCATCATTAACGATGCCTTCTTCAATGGTGTCACCGACGAGAGCTCCTCCGGCGCTAAAGAGAGGTTCCTTCGTGTCTTCAACCAAGCTCTATTCTCCTTCTTGTTCAACTTGGCTTTTATCATAGCTATTTCAGCCGTGTCTCATCTCTTCCAGAGCCTCTGGGCCACTTGCAGAGGCCGACGTCAGGCTATCGCCTTGGACGAGGAGAGCCGTCCTGGCTCTTCCGACTCCGAGTCTGCAGAGTCTGGTATGCAGCAGGTACAGGGACAGGGTCTCATGGGCGGTTTGGATGAGAAGCTTATTGGTTTTTCTGACGGAATGGATGCTCTTAGTGAGAAGGTGAGGAGTGTAATGGTGGAGGAACCGAAAGATAGCGCTAAGGCTCAGGAGGAACCGTCGATTCGGTTGTGAGATGACTCTGAGATGGGGAGACGCGTTGATGGTCATCGTTATGCTGTTTTGACGCCCTTTCTTTCTTTCTTTACTCCTTCCTTTGTTTACTTATGCTTTTATTCTGTCTTCGGCCTGTTGTGTCACTATCTCTGAAATGTAGAAAGGTATTCATTCTATCTGAAGTTGCCACTTAATTAAATTGTGGGATACTGTGTTCCATACCGAGTATAAAAGGATTCTAATTCTCGGGAGTTTTTCGTTCTTGTCTTCAACATCCACCATGAGGATCCCGGTACCGCCTAGATGCAGATCTGCTCCTTCTTTCTCTATTGATGATGTTTCCACAGCATTTTACCTTCGAGAATCACACATTTCTATCGAAAGGGGACCTCTCGCCATGGACCCCAAAGATCTCGCCAAATTCTCACATATTCAAGAAATATGCTCCCTTGACGCGAGGGCTCACTACTTTATTGATGGGAACAAGATGCTCAAACTCTACTCCTACTTGGTAGATGTAGACGTCATCGTATCTAGAATGAATCTTGCCCGTACGAAGGTTCCTGTTCCTCGAGTCCTTCGACACGGGCGCTCTGGCAATTGTGCATTTATTCTCACGGAATATATACCACAGGATAATTTAGCCTATGTTGTGAGCGAAGCTCACTGGAGATCTATGCCAGGACATATCACCAGCAGGATTGGAAGATCGTTCGTGACCTCGCTAGCCTTGGATTGAGTCATAATGATCTGGTTCCGAGAAATGTGCTTGTAGATCAACACGGGAACGTCAGTGCGATTGTCGACTGGGACAACTGCGCGCCTCTTCATATTGCTGGCGAATACGCTAGATCAGTCAGGATCTTTCATGAACGGTCTGATGGCGTACCAGACTGGCACCAATTTTTCTTACGATACTCGGACCGAACGTTGGAAGAGATTTTATTCGGTTGCAGTGAATGGAATCCTCGGAAATTCAGTTCTACGCCTCTTGCTCAGTCGATGACTTGCTATATGCCTTCTACCTGAAGATCGGTTTGAAGGTATTCAACTTGCTGTCTGCATATTGGCCCCATTGACCGACTCCAACCGTTCAGTGTCTAATCGTTCACAGTCATCATGAAGATGTCAATACTTGTTTTTCTTTATGTTGTATATCACGGTACTGTGCAGTGGGAAGTGCGAGCATCACTTGATAATGGCCGGGGATTCTTCGTCTCACTGGTTCTTATATCGAATTGACAATATACCTGGAAGTAGTTGTGTCTTCTATACTTTTCCTCTCCATGTCGGGAGGCTGCGAGCACCGAACCCGGTTACCTGAAGAGCTTGAGAATTCGAAGAATTAAAGGCTCATTGCTGTACAGGAAACTTTTACTGGCCCTGCAGATGATACCTGCTGAACCGATGCCATATAATTTGTCGCGTTGTATATCCGAGGATGTCCGGAAACATGGACGTGCATAAAGCCGGCTGCAGTCCTGAACTGAGGATGGCGTTGTGCCCGAGCTGCCGTAGGATGTACAATAACAACGCTCACCCACTGTGGCGCGCATAATACAACGGAATGAGACCAGAAGCAGTTCCTACGATACAATCAGCAAAATGGGTATAGTAGTGAGTAAAATAAAAAGAAGCTCACTATCTGCTCTCCGAGTCGCGACATGAAGGGGCTCGGGCCTCCT
>RCHF01002075.1:0-24730 GCA_003987895.1 Neonothopanus nambi | reverse complement strand
GTCCTCAGTGTGTGTAACAAGATTGATGTGGCTACATCAATACTACAGCAAGCAATAGAGCTGTTAAGGGTATGTGATTGACTGAAAGGAAATAGTTAACATTACTAATCATGAGACTTTAGTTGAAAAATTATAGGCTTCAAGAGTTCTTGGAAGATGCAATTCATTTTGTGATAGCATTCTCAGGCCCAATATCTGAAAGTATTCCACACATATATTTGTCTGCACTGCCACTAGCACCAAGTGAATCATTAGTATCCAGACAGTTCTTGCAGAGATTTCCAAATACTTTGCACATTTCACAATGAAAATGCAGACCAGGCACTGATGTGATTGATACTATTAAAGGTCATGCACACTCAGTGGAGTCAGTTGCATTCTCTCCTGATGGCCAGAGGATTGTGTCTGGGTCAAGGGACAAGCCCATCAGAGTGTGGGATGCCAGGACAGGCATGCAGCTGATGGACCCACTGCAGGGCCATGAACACTCAGTGGAGTCAGTGGCCTTCTCTCCTGATGGCCAGAGGATTGTGTCTGGGTCTTGGGACAACACCATCAGAGTGTGGGATGCCAGAACAGGCATGCAGCTGATGGATCTACTGCAGGGCCATGACGACTCAGTGTAGTCAGTAGCCTTCTCTCCTGATGGCCAGAGGATTGTGTCTGGGTCTTGGGACAACACCATCAGAGTGTGGGATGCCAGGACAGGCATGCAGCTGATGGACCCACTGCAGGGCCATGAAGACTCAGTGTGGTCAGTAGCCTTCTCTCCTGATGGCCAGAGGATTGTGTCTGGGTCTTCTGACAAGACCATCAGAGTGTGGGATGCCAGGACAGGCATGCAGCTGATGGAYCCACTGCAGGGCCATSAARACWCAGTGTWGTCAGTGGCCCTCTCTCCTGATGGCCAGAGGATTGTGTCTGGGTCTKASRACAACACCATCAGAGTGTGGGATGCCAGGACAGGCATGCAGCTGATGGATCCACTGCAGGGCCATGAACACTCAGTGTTGTCAGTGGCCTTCTCTCCTGATGGCCAGAGGATTGTATCTGGGTCTTCTGACAGCACCATCAGAGTGTGGGATGCCAGGACAGACATACAGCTGATGGACCCACTGCAGGGCCTTGAATACTTGATGGATGTAGCATCATCTCTTTCTGATAGGCAAACATCTCTGTCTGACTCCAGGAATCAATCTATTCAAACTCTTGCCCACACTGACTTTAGTGCTTTCAGAAATATACACCATTCCAATCCATCTGGCTGGGTCACTGAAAAATCTAACTTGCTATTCTGGTTACCAGTACAATACCGCTATAAAGGTCTTTCTTCCCCTAAAACCCTTTCAGTCATTTCAAGACAGCATGCCCGTATTTCTCTTGTACATTTTGTTCATGGCAAAGACTGGGCAAAATGTTTTATGGGTGACCTTAGGCCTTAACTTTGAATGCTCTAATTTTTTCTGTTTCCATTGTTTGCTTACCCTAGTCCAGTTTGTCTATGTAGTTTTTGCTAGATAAATCTGACTGAGATTGTATTCACATTATTATGGTTTCAAGATGATTCACAACCTTCAAAGTCTGCAGTTATACAGCAAGGCATATTAAAGTTTGAAGAGATGTAAGGTTGATATGTATTTCTTCCTGAATTTCCAGCATAGATCTGGTTTGTGATCTAATTTGTGCAATTTGAAGACATTGCAACTATGTTCTTATATCAATTCTGTAGACTATTCATATGCACTTACATGACTTATCTCTTTCAGTAATAGCTCACTCATCCTCCTCTCTGAATGAATTTCTATGCTTTATAGCTCACTAATACCTTGCAGCCAATATTTCAAGACATTGTCTGCAAAATACTGATATTATGAGACAAGAAGATTCATATCATGATAGAAACCTGACAACAGTCCCAACATTGTATTTTGTTTCGTGAGATTCTCTATTCACAATTTCACATATAGATCTTCCTAGCCTGACTTGTGCAGGTTTCTCTCATGGTGCATATCACATCCATGTTCTGGCAGGCATGATTAAGCAGGTGAACATTGCCACCCATATTGAATATTTATACCATGTATTTTAGTACCTACATTGATGCTTCCTGGACTCTGGCATATCAGTATTCAGTCTCATGCCAGCATGTTAATAGTAGATGGAGAGGTGAGCATACACATGCTATCGAGTCAGAGTTCAGATTAGTGCCTTCCAATTCGGGATCATTTTGTCCTGAACCAGCAAAAGGTTTCTGGATCACTGTTGGCAGGGGATCGAAATCTTCATTAGACAGCATAGGATAAAAACAGGGAGAAAACAGACTTGCCTCCATCAAGGATGACCTATTAACAAGAACTAGAGTGTAAGCTTTCATTCTCAGGGATAGGAGAATTAACGATATGCACATGCACCACCTACAGACAAAGACAGAAAGCGTGAGACCAGTTGCTTCAACGACTCAGATGTCACAAAAATCATCACCCACATGAATATTCTGCTTCCCAAATTCCTTCACCAAACTCTGTGATAACCCCCTCAACACAAACTTTCTGGCAGCAAAAGCACTCGAAGTGACGTTTCCACGGACTCTACCCATAGCCCCAGTGAAAATCAAGATACCTCGTTCAACGAGGGACACGTGCAGGCTCACGACCTGCCTTTTTAGGAGTTAACAGCTACTGCCCATACTATCGAAGTCAACGAGGTTGGCTCATTGAGAGTAATGACAGTCAAATACCAGCGTCCAAGTCGATCAACTCAGTCAGTGAACTCAATGAAGGAGTCAATCAATTCGATCAACACGCAAAAAACTACCTCTCGTTAGGTCAGGTATCATCTGGCTGCATTCAACACATAACAAATGTCAAAGATGTACATGTTCAGCCTCAGAAAGTAGGTCAAGGCATGATTCAAGAGAATATGCAACTGCCTCTGTCCCTTCTCCAGTGAAAGTGAGATAAACCAACTGCTCATTTCCTGACATCAAGAGAGCATACACTTTGAATGCTTCTTCCTTCGTGACTGACATGAAGACTTGCTGTTGCAGTGAGTTAGGGTTTGTCCAGTAGTTGGTAATATCGTGGGCCGTGACTCTTGTGTGTGGCTTTCCACGAAGCTGACTCCAGTCCAAAGCAGAAGAAGGAAGGGTGATGGGGAATTGATGATCGCTGTTGTGCTCGTTGTGTTCGTTGATGCCACCAGCACTGTTTGTCGATGGCTCAGCATTGACCAGAGTGACAGGAATATGGGTATGTGCTAGAAGAAGGGGATGAGGATTTTCAGGCCAGATGGGCTCTGGCCCACGAATATAAGGTTCTCCCTGCTACACAGTAAGTCAGAACATGAATTCAGAATTAAACATATGACACATACACCATCGCAGTCTTCTTTCTAAAAAGCTCTAGAAGAACGTGATGTCCTGACTCCGCTACTTTAAACATCAAAAGGCGAGAAAGATACATGCATGCGGTGAATACATGCAAGTGGCTAGCAGAAGGCTGAGTGCGAAACTTCAGAAGATTTGAAACCAAACATACTTGATGAAATCGGTACAATCCTCTTTATCAGCAAGCACCTTTTCCGACTCCGCAATATGTTCGTCGAATTTATCAGGAGGAGGGAGTGTTCCCATCGGTGGCGAATTTGAGGCATAACTTTCGTAGGCCTCAGCGTATCGATTCAGATCAGTACGAAGAATTGCTGAATGCTTCTCCGCCGTTCTTTCGTATCGAAAGAGTTTTTTGGCCCCATCCTCAGCGATAGCGCGTTGATTTGCAGTTAACCTAGGCATATGGTAGCGTTGAACAAAGGTCGTGACAATGTTTGAGAGAGGGCAGTGCCAACAGAAAACTGAGACTTGGTGAGTCTGATCAGTCTTTTTCAAATTTGCATGATCATGACTCACTATGAACTTGAAGGAACATCAGGACGAAGGGATGCTTCAACGCTATTTTGCACCAATCTCAGGAGGTTTCCACTGTCCAGTAGTCAAGTAGAACATTCATGTTTGTCAATTCCATCGTAGTGCTGTACTGAGATGCATGAGAATTCTGATACTACAGTGTTTTGTAATCGCAGTGCGTAAGAGTGTGGAATTCATTAACCACTGCCTCAGATGTGCAGAGTACGCAGAAAGTGAGAAATTTCGAAGGAAAAGATGGTTTGAAGGAGTGGGCCGAGGAGTAACCGGCAAGAAGAACAGGTAGAACCCCGAAAGCCTCTGACTCAAACAGATACATACAAGATGGAACGCAGTAGAAATTTCGATTCTCAAATAGCGGAGACTTTTCTGAAAGAATGGCTTTCGTTCAGTGAATTCTTGATTCGTAAAGTCAGGACGAGTAAGTTGTTCTATCTTGCCTTACTTCTTCAGAAATATCGATTATTTACACAGTGTTCTAGGCGCCCAGACAACGACTAGCGGGCGTCAAACAGCTGCGTTATTAGCATGGCAAAGGAATGGTGTCAGTACTTGAAACCCTTCAAAAGCTTGACATGAACACAACAGGTTGAATTACCTTGTGTGTATTTTTCTAAGGGGCATTGCTCTAGAGGTGATGCTTGCCTTTTTGTTCATGAGAAGGTGCGTTAATGAACTTGAGCTATCACGAGTGCGGCTTTGATGAATCAACGATTTTACAGCCTCAACCTTCACCTTTGTGTCATTTTTGGAGTCTTGGGACTTGTAGATACGGAGGTAATTGTCGGTTTTTACATGAAGGATTACCGCCGCCTTCGACGGATGAGGAAGATAGTTTGGCTACAAGGGTGAGTCCAGGGGTTTGAGTGGGGCATTTTCTGTGACTGAGGAACTTCGGCATAGAATACGCTAAATGGTACTGCAAACTCTACATCTCAGACTCATGAGCCAGTACTTGAAGTAGCTTTCGAACCATGCCGTGCGTGGCTGAAAGGAACGTGTAAATTTGGGGAGAAATGTTGGTACCCTCACGAGTATCCTCCTGCTGACGCTATTGAAGGATTCAAATCCGACGTATGCATCTGTTGCCTTCTACTATCCTATCTTACACGTCCTAACCCATGCATCCTAGAGCTCATCTGCCATCCCTGGCGAAAAACACACTGTCCTATCCTCAACCCAAATCGTCCTCTCTCACGGTGGTGTAATCTGCTCTCTATGCACCGGCTTCGAATCCCACCGTATAACCCTAACCAACGTCCCCACAAACGCCCAAGACCGTCACCTACAATCGCTAGTCGCCATGTTTGAAAACTGTGCCCTCCTCCGTCGTGACATAGAAAAGGAAAAGGCCACGCTTCATTTCGAAAACCCTTCTGATGCCGCGGCGGCGTTGGCTATCTTGGATGGATATGTGATTAAAGGTGTAGAGGTGTCTGCTAAATTGGATTTACCGCCTACGACGTCTACCGGGAATACGAGGTTCGAATCGTCTTTGGCTTTTAACTTCCTTCGTCCGTCGAAGACCGCTACTGTGGTATATTCTACTACGGCTGAAGCGTATATGGCTACTGGGAAACTTCACGGACAGACCATTTGGGATCAGAGATTACATGCGTATAGGCCTGCAGCGTCGGGGAACAATCCCTACAGGAAAATCGTCAAAATCGAAAATCTACCGACTACGAAGCGGTCGTACGATCTACAGGATGTACTGGACTTCGTGTTTGGTATCGGTGGGGAAGTCGTTTCGATGGAACGTAATGGGCGGGTTAACAAGGATAAAGCGGAGGAGTTGATTACTCCTATTTTGGAACGATATGGGTCTTTGCGGTCTTTGGAGATTCAGGGTGAGATACCTGGTGATAGGTTTTGTAGAGGTTGGGCGTTGTTCACAGATCAAGATTCTGCGGCTTCGGCGTATGAAGGCCTTCAGGCGGATCCACCGAAGATTAACGATGCTCCCCTCCGTACGAGACTTAACCTTTCGGTATCATACCTCATCCCTCGAAAGCAATACCAAGTACAGCAACACGCTATGGAGTGGATCGCGGAGAACATCCCTGAAACGCTCAAGTTGAAGGTTAATAACCAAATAGGGAGGAAGGAGGTCGTGATGAGGGTTTCTGGGGACAATTTTCAGGTGCTTGGGAGGTTTAAGGGGCAGGTGGATAATGTTCTAGCGGGGAAGACATGGAAGATGGGAGATGGGAATGTTGCGGTGTGGCATGAGTATTTCAGGACGGTGGAGGGCGTGCAGGCGTTCAAGGAGATTGCGGAGGAAACGAAGACGTATATACATGGCGATGCCCTTCGGTGCCATGTGATGATTTTTGGGACGGAGCGTAGGCAGGCTAGGGCAGAAAGACATCTCGAAAGGCTTTTGAGCCGACAGGCACTGCAGATGCATACTGTTCCCCTTAACACCACATTGGTACGATACTTCAAAGAGGAAGGACTAGACCGTTTAAAAGAGAAGCTTCCGAGTGTTGAGTTGGACGAGAAGAAGCAATGTCTATCCGCTAGAGGAGAGGGCGTGGTTGTTCTACGAGCGCTGCATACGGCTATAGACGCCGCCAAGGCTGATTTGAGGAAGAGGAAAGCTAGGACAGAGTTGACGTGTCCGTCTTGTTTCACGGATGTAACGGATCCTATAACTCTTCCTTGTGGACACGCCTATTGCACGGATTGTATATCTCACTACGTAGGGGCGTCTGCGCGTTCGCGAGACGGGCAGTTCCCTATAACGTGCATAGGAGATGACAACTCATGCGAACAACCTATACCTCTCGATATCTTCCATCGGTTTCTCAGGTCGGAGGAGTATAGAACTTTCGTCGAAAACGCATTTCAGTTTTACATCCGCGCTAGACCGGAAGTGTTTAGGTTCTGTCCTACACCGAATTGCGCGCAGATTTATAGGATACCTCAGGGTGTGGTGGACCAAGCGAGGAAGGCGAGGAGGAGGAAGACACCGTTGCAGTGGATTTTGAGGTGCCCTGAGTGTTTTGTGAGGATTTGTACGGTTTGCCAGAGGGAGTTTCATGAGGGGATGACGTGTGAGGAGTTTGAGGAAGAGAAGAAGGGCGGGGATAGGCTGTTTAGGAGGTGGATGGATAGAAGGGGAGCGAAAGAGTGCCCGGGGTGTCGGTGTAAGCTGTTGTTCCCTGATTGTTAGAGACATCTCATGCTAACATATTTTTTCACGACAGCGGCTATTGAGAGAACGGAGGGATGCAATCATGTTCAATGTACTTCATGCAAGGCGCACTTCTGTTGGGTCTGTCTGCACAGGTCAGCTACTTCTGATGAAGTGTATGAGCATCTGCGCTCTGTTCATGGTGGGATTGGTTTGGATTGATAGCAGGAGCTCATGGATCTAGACTATGTGATTCAAAGTATTTTATAGCTTACAGTGTATCAATGTACGGAACCTAATACTATGATTGAGTCAATTCAATTCGGATTCAACTGAAACAGATCAAATGTTTACTTCATACTTTTATCAGTTACAGCTGGCACGGCTTGCAAAACCCTCTTCAAAGATTATTTCTTCATAAAGTCAAATAAGCACTCTACCAGACTTTCGATACGTGAATACGTTAAGAGAGCGGCAGAGTGCGCAATATGACGCTATCATCTCCCAATCCCCAATTGGACTCTAAATCGCCTGATGCTGGCGAACAAGTTGAACGTCTCTCTGCGACTTCAACACCTTCTGCCTCTCAAGAACCTGGTCAAAGCGAAACCGCTTCAAATTTTTCAGGGGGACAAAATTCTCATCCGAATCCTCCTAGGCGCTCTGTGTCGTTCAAGTTACCCACTATGTCCCGAGCAGCGGAGAAGCTGGCTAGTGTGAATACAAGTGTGGATAATAGGCGTGGAGATGGAAATGGAGGCTCGGATGAGAGGAGGGTGTTGGATTCACCGGTCGAGCAAGAGGAGAATGGAGAGGAGGGAGAGGAGGTTAGGGATGATATACCGAATTCAACTGCTCAGTCGCAGCAGCTTCGGAGACGTACAATTGGCATACCATCTAGGTATTATCCAGTACTGGTGCTTGAAAACACTGGCAGCGTCGCTAGAGACCATCTAGCGTCTGAAAGGACGTTTTTGGCGTATGTGAGGACGAGTTTGGCTATTGCATCGACGGGTGTAGGTGTGTGTTGATTTTCTTGCACCTTATTATGCCCATGCTTAGATTGATTTTTCTTTTAGCCTTGGTGCAGTTGTTCACCGTATCCCTTGATTCAAAGGCTAGCGGACAAACTGTGTCTGGGGTAGGACAACGGATACAGGTGTACGCTAAACCATTAGGTTCGACGGCTGTAGGCTTGGGAGTCGCAGTTCTTCTCATTGGTATGTATCTATAGCTACCTCTATATCTACGGTTCGCTAAACTGGAGATTTCTTATGTTATGTGATACAGGCCTCACACGATATTTTACCGTCCAGCACGCGCTCACCCAGGGAAAATTCCCTCTTGCGAGGGTTTTTATAGCCTTGATTGCACTTGCACTTACGGTTATCATTGTCGTGGTGTTTGCTGTGTTGGTTTCGAGATGAACTGGCGTGACAGGCTTAGATCAAATGAAAGAGCGCTTGCAGCTAGCCATGAAGCTCGCTCGACTGTCTGTCTTGCCGAGGGATGGGTCGTTGCTCGAAAAGCCTCTGGGCTATGTGGCCGGCCACCACTTTGGCACTTCTGGATTCTGGAAGAACGAGACCTCCGAGTCGATACTTGCTGGTCCACCTCGTGGTGAACTTAGGATGGAATACGGATTTGGGGGTTGTCAAATTATGTTTTGTACTATACTTGCAGGTCTTCTAAATACCCGATGTTGTAATACATACATTACTATCAGATTCATCATTACATACACCTCAAGAAGAAATGGAGGTCCGTCCACGCGTGTTGTTTGTCACTGTAGACGCGTCAAAGCACGCGTCGACCCTTTGTCTCTGACCGCCGCCACTGAAACAAAGGGAAAACAGAAAAAATGGCAAATCTCGGTTCTTATCATCATCAACGCCTTCAAGCATATAACTCTCGGACAATACATAATTCTCAACAGCCTAGGCCTGTTCAACAGAATTTTACTTCGCAGCTTGTCCCAATTCCAGAATTAACATACCGACAGCCACCGCCTCGCCATCCGATACCGCAACCCCACGCTGTACCTCATCCAATGCCAACGTCGATGCCAATGGCTGGTCCTTCACATTCTTCATATTCTCTTCCAAATCATCCTGCGATGTCTCCATCTCAATCGGTTTCAATCGAACATGTAGCCTCCAGAATCATGTCGGCGATTGGCCCTATACTCCTCGAACATCAGACCAATACGAACGCTCGTTTAGAATCTCTAGAACAGTCCTTCCAACGAGCTATCCAACCTCTCTCATCTGATGTAAAAAACCTCGAGAGGAGGTCTCAGAGCGATACGAATACGATTCAAGACATTTTGAGGCAGATGAATATTGCGCTCAGGCAAAGTCACTTCATGCATACGAAGGCCATTAAACATTTGGTGGATAGGATTAGTTCGATGGAAGAGAGGATTGGGAAGGCTGGTGATAAGGGTCAGACGGATACATTGATTGAAAGGTTGGATTCAGTTAGTTTCAGTGTTGAGGAGTTGTTGGAGAGGGCGAGGGATCCGTATGCTGCAATCGGCGAGTTTAAAGTTTAATCCAGTTTTTTTTCTTGTTGATTGATAAAATGCGTTATTAGATGAAGCCTCAACACAAGCGCGCGATATACCAGCGACGACTGAAGCCGGTTCGACGAGCGTCGAACGTTCCTTGCATACACCAGAGCCCGATAGACTGAGACCGAGTATGTTTTTTGTGTCTTGTGCTGTTTTTAAGCCCTTTCATTATGGCTTGCAGTAGTTCGACACGAGATGGGGACAAGTCCCATCAGAGCCCTCCTTGACCCTCCTGAGTCGCTTCCTAAACCAAATGGTCAGGATTCTCCTGGTGAGTTCTTTTGTTTCAGAGCGGACATGCTCAGTTGACTCTACGAGTTTCAGCTTCATTTCCTGTACAGCCCGAGCCCGGGATGGAAATTACACCCAGTGATGACGCTACGGTGTCCACTACCTTTCAACGCCTGGAATCCTCTGCGAGGAATACGCCAGGTCCAGAATCAAGAAACGGTGAGTTAACGAGCTTTTTTTAAAAAAAAGGCTTGAAACCAATAATGGCCGGTTTACCCAGGTTTTTGCAATGGCGACGATGGAAACACAACCAACCCAATTCATGATCATCCGGATACCCAAGTGGATCGTTCAGAGTCCGGCTCTCCTTGTCGGTTTACTCCAGTGGACTGGACTCAGCCCAGTAGGAATTTCTTCACCCCTTTTCTTCGAGTCTCGTCTGTTCTGACGACACACCTTGTTGTTTATTGTCATCCAGCTGGAACGTCCAATGCCATTTCCGCGTCGAGTGAATATCTCGTCTTTTTTTCTTGTTCGTGTATTGACCTGAATATATGCGCCCTTTGCTTTTGCAGGTACAGCCGAGAAGACACCAGCACCAGCATTTTTCCAGCCTGATCTCTCGCTTGAAGGGAGAAGACCATACTCTGCTATCCCGTCTGAAGATAGTGAAGGCGAAGCTACCCGAAATTCCTCGATGGTCGACACGGTGATGGAGGACGTTGGACCATCGTCGTCACGCTCTCTTTCTGGCGCTGCTGTCACTGTTGCCAATGTCAACAGCAACGACGAGGATGAGGATGAAGACGGAGGACAGGAAGAAGTACCTGTGAAATTCGTGCACAGGCACAAGCAAAGTCTGGTCGTACCACCCTCACGCTCGTCTTCACCTCCGCTTATGCCGACAGAGCCGACGGAAGGGGTGGAGGCCTCTGGTAACATCGATGCCGGTACCAGGGATGAGGAAGGGGATGAGGAAGAGGATGAACCATCCGCACAATATTCACATGTACCCTCCTCACGCTCCCCATCACCCATATTCACGCCCAATTCATCGGTAAATGTCGAGAAGTCTCAGCCACCATCACTCTCGTCCACATTCCCTACACCTCCAAAGGTTGTCCTTGTCCAGGAGAGACCTTCTACTTCAAAGGCGGCAGTTCTGAATAAGAATGCCATGTCCTCGTCAGACGTTAAAGACGTCCATATGCTTGATGTTATTCGCCACGATCACGATTACCCCGTTTCCTCCATCGAAGCTGAAGACGAGGAGAACGCCGTAGCGAAGATGGTCACGGATTTCTCAGAGTCACCTCTCAAGAAGTTGATGATGTCGCAAGATTCTGTTGCTGTTTCCGTTTCTGCTCCTGTTCCGGATGCGGCATTACTTTTCGCGACTGAAGACGATGTCAAATCGGCCAAAGGTGCTTTATTGTCGGGATCGTCGTCGTTCTCCAACCCTGGACATCCGTATGACTTCAGCTTCCTCAAGTCTCTGAAGTCATCACCTGCGGGGTACGGTGGGAATAAACGTGATTATGCGAGCGCGGCGATGGAGACTATGAGTGACGTGTCGGATTTGACTGAGCTTAGTTCGTCCAATCCCAGCGAGAACGGAGATAACGTAGGGAAATCTTCTGCTAGCGCCACTTGGACTCCGCGCGGGACCGCAGGAGATTTGCGAGATTTACAGCATAGACCTCCGAAAAGGAGGAAGTTGAAGCATCGTGATTTGGATGAGGTGAAGGAGAAGAAGGAGAAGAAAAGTGGTGCTGTACCTGGGCAGAAAAAAGTTAGGAAGCAGAAGAAGGTGAAGGCGGGTGATGATGTGAAGGTGAAGCGGGAGCGGGATTCGAGCGGTGGGAGGTCCAGGAAGTCCTTGGGTAGTCACGGATCGCATATCAAGTGGCCAAAAAAAGTGTTGGATGAGCATGGGAATCATGGTATGGTGAGTCATTTGTTGGTTTCTTGGGATGCCTTTCCATGTGCTAATGGTCGCGATTATTCCGTGACCGTGTTGGGCGTCTTTAATAGTTCATTCAATGCGAAACGTATGTTTCACTTTTTTTTTTTGCTACGCTCCGACCTTTATCTGATGCTCGTGGACAGTTGCATGTTGTGGTATCATTGCGGATGCGTGGGGTTTGCATCTGATGACCCTCGTCTCGAATCCGCGGAGGCGTATATGTGTCCTCCCTGTTCTGCTGGAAAGTGAGTATTTTTGGTTTTCTTTTCTCACCTTTCCCGTTGTTGACGGCTTTCTTTCTTCATTCTTGCCCCTGAAATTCATTTCTGTTTCTACTTGAATAAACAGGCCATGTGAGTGTTTTCTATATTCAAGCTGTCAAACATCCTGATAATTGATCGCTTCTTTTCTTCTTTTCCTTTGACAGTGTCTCGCGGTGAGGGCAGAGAAGAACAATGTAGTCGACCTGATTGTACAGCGCAGCTAGTCGACAACGAGTTTTTCGTCTCAAGGATCATCGGTCGTAGGACAAAAGTCGTGAGCGGAATCGGAAAGAGCTATCTATGGTTGATTAGATGGCAAAAGTGAGTAACGTCATAGTAACTCGTTTATTTATTCAAACTACGGTGCTCATGATCGCTGCCTTCTCTTTTTCCTCGTGCTACCACTGCATTCTTCATTCTCCCCTGCTATTCTACATCCCCGCACGTCCTCGCTAGTTATCCTGTCTGGAAATCGACATGGGAAGCCGAGGAATCTCTCGGTGGTGATTACCGTCTGATTGAAAACTTTGGGGACGATCTCAAGGCGGAGGGTATAGAGGATGATATGTCTGCTACGCTGTTGTTGAAGGAAGCTGTGGACGGCGGTTGGAATGCGGACGATCCGGATGTTATTCCGCTGGAATCCTAGGGCTAAGGTATGGTGGGTGTTGTTTTTCTGCCAAGTGAGGAGGTGGATTGAACGTTTTCCTGTATTTCTAGGAGCGTTGCAAAGAATTTCTTGAAGTATTCTTGGACACTAAATATGGTATACCTGACGGGTTAATTCGTGTTATCTTAGCACAAGTATCAGTTCTGCTACCGTCCGATACACATACGCACGCTTTATTTACTATACGTCTGTTCTTTCTTGTTCTATATACTTATACATAACTTACTCGTATCGTACATAGGCGCTAGTCCTTCCTTCGCTGGATTACTCGCTCTCGCGAAGGGTAGGCAGTGTAGTTTTCTGGTCTGTAACTTACCAAGACAGAAATTGCAGTATTCTATTCACTTGACGGAGTTTTTCGAGCGCGCGCCAGGTATGATACTGAACGGCGTATAGAAACGTTGCTGTATTTCATTTCGAGAGAGCATGACACATTCATTTTCGATAAAGTATATGGGTTTTTTCTTTCCTTTTCTTTCCTTTTTTGTGTCCAGCGACACTTCATGAAACTCATAGCGCGGCCTTTCCTGCAGTCTATAGAACACGATCGAGCAAGATTAGAAAAACACTGCAGAGGTTAAAAAAATGAATAGTAAGCTTACTTCGATAGGGAGGAATAGCATCAGCAGTGAAGACACCATGAAAAGCGTCGCGGAGACGAAGATAGGTCTACATCCAAGCTAAATCAGCTCCCGTGTATCAGCACCGAGAGTGGATAAGCCTCACCCGTTGGCAGTACCCTCCGATGCACCCCCCGAGGCGGATGTCGTGACGATTTTAATTACAGGCGCTAAAATCCCAGTAATTCTGTTGAATGCTGAGCAAAGGGCGTCCCCAGTACCACGGTGTGGTGCCGGGAAAACCTCGGGTGTGTACGCGTACAGCACGCCGTACATCTGAAAAGAAGGATTTGTTAGATTTATGACTGGCTACAAGAGATAAGCAGAAGGAATAACTCACGGCATTCCTAGATAGAAGCCAAGAAAATTAGTTGGAAGGGAAAATAGATTAAGCAGCACCTCCGAACTCACTGTGTCAGCCCCGAAGCGCACGAATACGCCAACACATCCGCCTCCTTCGTGCTAGTCGTGAACAAGAACAAAAAGATACCCGTAAGTGCAGTAGACACCGCCATCGTGACCTTCCTGCCGCCCATAGCGAACTTAGTTTGGTTCTTCCGCGACCAGTCAACGACGAGGCAGGCGATAATGGAGCCGGGTACGCCAAGAACAGATATGATAGTGTAGTTGCGGTAGGTCGTGGAAACGCTGTTATCACTGTCGGTTACTTGAGTCGTTAGATAGAGCGTAATGAAGCCGTTGAAGAGCGGGTAGGCTAGACCAATGAGTCTGGATTGTGATAAATGATAAATGAGATATGGAGACCAAGGATATCATGGGAGAGAGATAGGGGAACGTACCCCCAGAGAAGAATAGTGATGGTTGTGTTAACGGCAAGTCGTTTGGTAGAGAACAGAGGGCGTATATGCGACCTTGCATTCAGAAATTAGTATCTATGTCGGTAGAATGGGACGAAGGAAAATTTACAAGGAGAGGTTTGAAAATGTCTTCTTGACGACTTGATAAGTTGAAAGTTTAGCTGATTTTTCGCCGCGGTCACCAGAGATGGCTCGGAGAGTTTCCGCTGTCAGTGTCATCTTTTTACCATTAACGCGCGCGATATGTTCCAAGACCTTCAGGAGTGAGAAAATAGTAAGCAATGCAGGATAAGTTTCCACGAAAGTAGCRTTGGCACGCACCCGAATAGCATCTTCGTCAYGTCCYTTTGCTATAAGATACTTGGATGACTCCTGCAAGTCAAACACAATGTAGCGCAGTATCCACATTATGAGTGTGACCCCTCCACTGTATCAACAAGTCAGCTCAGGGGTGTCAACAGATGCCGAGAGTAGCGATTGTATGCTCACAGAGTGTAGCTAATCCAAAAAGAAGGTGAGTATATGCGTATAAAAATTGAATTTTAGATGGAATGTAGCTCACAAAGTGTACCTCCAGCCCATATTATTCGCTTTCGTGCAGTCATCTGCAGAGGAGCACGAAAAATGCCCAATCAATGGCCACGCTATCAATGAAGCAAAAAGCTGTCCAAGCGCCCACCACGCTGAGAGGAGTGTCAAGAGCCACTATAAATATCCTACAATCAGCATGGAATCAGGAATACAATACAGACTTTCGACGTACTTGATGCGACTTTGGTACATGCTCGAGGAAAATAGCACCTAACGGCAGATGAGTTGAGCACAATCAATGATGTGTTGATAAGATGCACAAACCGTCCACGGGTAAGCTGTAGGCGAAGGAAAAGGGTGACAAGGCAACGTTAGCAAGAGTAGAATGATTGATGGCGATGATATGGATCTGACGACTGACTTTCCGCCTACGCCGAATCCCAAGCAAGCAACGAGTGCACCTAGTGTAGTGAACGTGTTGGAGCCTCCTGCGGCGACCCCAAATACACCCGCAATGAACAGGGTAATATTGAATGAGAGCCTGCGTCCAATCAGATCGGCGAGGATGCCCCAGGTCGTGGCACCAAGAATCAGACCCACGTAGAGGGAAAGCGTGGCGAACTCGACTCGAACGGGGTGAAGTTCCAATTGTATTTGTGGAAGAATGATCGCCACGCCTTGTAGCCAGATGTCTGGAGATGGAGATTGGGGGGTTCGATTGGTTCACCTGAGAGAAAGAGAAGAACTCACTGTCCGCAGCCCATCCCAAACCAGTAAGAATGAATAACTGTAGTTGATAACGGCCGAAACCGATTCTATACGGTCTCATCAGTACATCCACCGACTATTGGCACCAGCGTGCGCGTACTCATTCTGTAAGTGTTCATTTACTGTAATCGACGGACTGGTGAGCGACACGAAAATACTTAGGGTCTAATCACTCACTGAGACGACTCTTGGCTTCATATATCGCAGAAACACCATCTTCGCGAGCGACCTCGTCGAGTTCGCTTGCATTGAATGGCAAGTCCGGAGTTATTGGCTCTTTTTCAATGTCTCCAGCGGTGGCATCGAAGTTCTCTTCGCTTTTCATGGTGGTCGGCGGAACGAAGCAAGGTGAACTGATGTCCTCGTGGTTCGTACCGATATAAGTAGGTGATGGAGGCCAATATCTTGGCCGCCTCTCCCGGAGTGATGGTGAATACCTGTCATTTGGTTACATGCCCGTACGGCGTATAATTCAAATCGGAAATACAGTATCAGGTCGCTCAAGAAAAAAAGAAAAAATTTGAGTACTTTTTAGATCTAACTCAAAGCTTACTATTCGAGTAAATACCAAGTGAATTCAGACGCTTTGAACGCTTCATGGCTTCAGATAAATTCTGCGACCTCATGGCAGTGGCTGGTGGGAAAATATTTGACGCCACGCCACAAACGTTCATCGCAAAGGCGTAGTGGTCCGTGCGCCGGCATTCCGGCCTTCCGCTTGCCTTTCTCCATGCAATCTCCATGTACTCGTTATGCGCCATTTCTTGAATTCTTTTCACTCGACCAATACATATGTATGTACAACAGATTCATTTGCAACGCAAAGGGCTGATATCAACAGTTACAGGAAATCCACAGCATTCAAACGGCACTGCCAATGACTCCATGCTCTATATCTATCATGGCGTCCAAGTTGCAAGTCTTCAATTTGATTCATTTTAATACTTACATTTATGTCGAACTAAAATAATTCCCGTGCCTCTTTTCTCTAGAGCTTGGAGCTTGAGGTGCCTTTCGTTCCGAAAGTCTATACTTATAAGGTTCGAGGGAAACACAATCGTCACCGTTGATGCGACTAACCCGGTGGCTGACAGCTTGAACTTCCAGGAAGTGATACCTCTTATGACTACGTTGTGCATGTGTCGTAACTTCTCTTCTCCACGATTTCCCGTTTGTCATGGAGTAAAACAATGATAGGCACCGATAGCTACTTAAACTCAGAGCCGAGAGGATTGCTTTGTGCTGTGCTAGATACTAGTATATCTCCGGCTGCGATTTAGTACGACTCCTCTTTTCAACGTCTTTCTCCTTCCACCACAAGACCATCGGAAAGAATGGGGTTCGAGTTCACAGCGCATATGTCTGTGGTTTCGTATGTGTTCCTCCACTATTCCGTGTCTAAAAAGATCCTCAGCTTGAATGGTGTGATTTATCTTTAGAAATACGCTATGGGCAGTGACCTCAGCCGTTGGAGCCGGTTTCTGCTTTCTCGTGCTCTTAGCTATCGTAGCTGTCTGGTGTCATCCAAAATCGCGTTCTCATCTGGATCGTGTTAGCTTTCGCATCGTGACCTACGCACTTTTCGCCAAGTACGTATTTCTTGTTTTATTGCTACATATCGGAACAATCTGCTGACGTTCAGATTTCCCTCAGTATGATCTTTGGCATCGCCAGCGCAGTCGGGGGGCTACTCACAGGCCCAGGGTTCCTCTGCGGGTTCTCCATATTCATCTTACAGGTTAATACCGTACTTCCCGGTACACATTTCTGAGACTGGTCGCTGATAGTTTCTCCGTCTACCTAGTTAACTCTCCAGCTATCAAGCTTCTTCTTGTTCAGCATCGCTCTGAATCTTCAGTGAGAGGACTGCGCCTTGATAGCCATTGAGCAGTTTTGCTGAACTCAAGGACTCGGATAGACTCGTTGTTGTCCATGGTGTTAATGGGCAAACGATGGAGAAGTACTACCTAATTGGATCTCTTGTAATGTCGCTCGTGCTGGTAGTGCCTCCGTATGCTGCGGGGCAATATGGGTGAGTTTGTTCCTGAGATGAGCCTTCACAATTTACTGAGTTGGTATCGAATGCTCTCGCAGCTGGGACCCTCTTGAAAAGGATTGTTGGTATACCAATGATAATAGGGAGGCGCGGATCATTTGGCAGGTGAGTACCATCAAGCCTCCTCTACCTCCCTTCGATTGATCTGGATTCGATGAGATAGGTGACTACACAAATGACATGGACTGCGCTGACCGTGGTCGGCGAGATAGTCTGTTCCACGACCGTGATGTTGTTCATGCTCAGACACACAGTCAGTCACAAATGCTTCTTCCCTGGCATCATCTCGTTGCTGAAACTGTCCTGTTCCCAGTGGCGTCAAAGACAGATATTCCACTCATCGCAATCATTCTCGGAAGGACAGGTGCAAGCTGCGCAGGTCGTCCGCGCGATTAACTATAAACAGATCATTCTCCGTGTTGGTACGCTGTTCTCTGTTATATTCCTATATCTGTGCGTCTCATTCCGGCCAGCTATGTACCCAGTAGCATCGTGCTGCGTGAACTTGATTAGCGTCATCACGGCACTTCATTCGACCGTTGCTGACGGTATACACAATAAAACCGTGAGCCTTTCCAATGGTTCCCTTCGATCTGTGTTCTTATTGTTCTGTATTCAAGGACTATAATATACTCCTACTTAGTAAGTGTACACCTATCTACTCGGGTTCTTTCCAGAATCTGACACTTCCTCCGTACCTCTAGGCGATTTCTTATACGGTGGCCGAGCAGTAGTATACGCACTCCTGGCAGCTTCCGATCCGGTAATTACCTGCCACTGCTCCTTTACCGCTCAAAAACTCACTTACCAAAATCATTCTATATAGGCTCTCATCCGAGGCGTAAAATCCCTCATATCCCAACTCGTTCACGGTCCTCATTCCGAAGCGAGCTCATCAAAACAAAGTTCAGCAGAGCGCGGCAATTTCCCTACTGCGTCCGGAACGAATCAAAATCCTTTGGTGGTACATATCGAACTTTCGACAATACATTCCCCACCTCTGAATGCTGATCCCCAAATGGATATCGGGGATAAAGCGAGCGCATCGGAGTCTTGTGAAGGTGTGAATGTCGTTCAGAATCAGAAATCTAGCAGTGTCGGGCATGGGACCATCGATCATCATCGGGATAGGTTTGATTTGGAGGGTGGACTAGGAGATGAGGAAGCTATGCCGGAGGTCGCGGAAGAGGCGATGGAGAGGGAAGGTGGTAATTTCGCTGGTGAAGTTACTGGCAGACCAAGGAGGGAGAGACACAGGGACTCTCAGGATGCGTTTAGGAGACAGATTTGATCCAAGTCCCTTTCATGTGTTGCCTTTCACTTTTCAAGCTGGGAATTCTTGTGCTATTAGAGATCTATATGTATGTATGTATTCATAGCATGATTTAGTATATTGCTCTCTAGTGTAAAATGTACAGCTCTGTCCTTACTAAGTACTAGTACTCGATATGTTGACGACGAATGATGAAGCGATGTATGTATATCTCAAATAAATGGAGACTAAATTTTGGTCCTTAACAAATTGGGTGAAAATGATGCGTGCACTAACTATCGATATATCACTTACTGAACCTGCCATGCTCAAGGTTGTGAACGCGTCGCGCGACCACCGGGGTCGTGACTGGGAAGATATGGCTTAGTCAGCTGCCAAAGCCTCTTGTTGAAATTTGATCTTGTTGACGTCTGATAGACTCTGACTGGATGGTACATACTACAGGGCCGGCCACCAATTGAATCATATCCATTTCACTATAAGAGCCCGTTCGGAAACAGTCAAATTACGAAAATAAACAAAATTTGATTACAAACCCAGCTGGCTAGGCTCGTGACCAGCCTGCCTAATAAGGAGTCGTCGGACCGTGGGTCAAGAGAGTCCAGGCTTTTCTGAGGAGCGATCAAAATTGATGGCAATTCTGTCACGGCTGACTTCGGCTTCACTATTATTTTCAAACTCCGTGCTCACCCACTCACGAACCTTCCAGATTCACCAGCCTGCCTACGGCAGTCTCTTGACCCACGGTCCGACGACTCCTTATTAGGCAGGCTGGTCACGAGCCTAGCCAGCTGGGTTTGTAATCAAATTTTGTTTATTTTCGTAATTTGACTGTTTCCGAACGGGCTCTTATGTATAATTTATTGTGTTTTTTTTGGCGTGGCTAGCTAGCGCTAAGCACGWATTATAGAACCAAAAAAACTTGCAAAATTCCYMMGYTWRAAMTRMARAAATTTWGAAAAACMAAAAMAMAAAGCCAAAAAAAAAGTKWATTTTWAAAAAAAAAAAAAAAACAAAAAAAAAACCTATAATACCAACAAAATATAGTATGTGTGCGCCATGGTTTCACCAAACCGTCAAAGCCACATAGTAGCAGATTCATACGGCCGGTTACAGAATATAGTGCTACGTCAGCCGCCCTACATCGAGCCCCTCACCCAAATCAACGCTTAAAGCGGACTCGAGCGAAAAGGCGAGCCAGACGACCAACGTTCCATCTCGTGAGCATCCATCTCCCAGAAGGAAATGAACACCTTGCCTCCGTCAACCATAGAAATTCATCAACGCCATACCCCGAGACGAGGTTGCTCCAAGAGCTAAACGCTTCGAGCGGTTGAATGTCGGACACTAGAGAGTTCGAAAAAATTGCAAGGCCCTTATATACGCTGGGATGGCCGGAGTTTAAATATTTAGTCACGTGAAATGGAAGTGTATAGGAAAGTGGCGGTGCAGTGACTCGATTTAGACTTGACCTGAACGTCGTCAGGTTCATTAGGATGAATCATTTTCGCTGGTCTACGGCCTCCGCGTTTTTCAGTTTTTCCAGCCAATGAAGAGCGAGGCACGTAAGCAAAGGACGAGTACTTATATCGACTTCAACCGGGACGATTGGATTCTAGGATCCTGAAATACCCCCATCGCGGTTCAAGCTTCAGGCTCAGCGCTGGTCTCTTGGCCAGGAATTGGCGACATCAAATTCTGCTCTTTTGGTACAGTGGTTGTTTCTTCCCTTCCTTCTATCTCGCTCAACAACGCAGACGCAGAAAATCGAGTCATCTACTTGGCAGATATCTGTGCGTTATTTACCAGAAGACTTTCGCGTCTTCGTCCTTGGATCGTGCAGTATATGGAGTATGTGTTTTGGGCCACTCCGCTGCTTCGGAAGCTCATTACATATCTTCCTGGCCATGGTGGACTTATGGTCTGTGAAAAGCATTGCCTGACTGTGTGTCGACGGTGCGGTGTGGATCTTACGGGGCTAACAGTTATGGAAGATAACTGGAATTTCGAGACACGGTTGTATCTCAATATAATTGAAGGCACTTCTGTTCGGTTCGTGCCTCGGCGTGAGATCTCTTCACTCCTATTCAGAGAACTTCCTCCCTACGGTCATGGCCAACCTTGGCCTCCTTCGACATTGGGACTAAAATACTGCTCTGGCTGTCAAACGAGGTGGCTACTCGGCATATCAAAAGCACGATGCCCTGCTCACTTTACAGTCAACGATTCAGACTGGCTCTTGGATAAGAAGTCCCTTATGGTCAATATCGACGGGGCTTGCTCAAACAACGGTCGACCAAACGCGAAAGCAGGAATAGGAATTTTCTTTGGACCTGGTTCAAAGTTCAATTTATCCGCTCCGTTGGACCTTCTCGTAACTCCCACCAGCCAAAAAGCCGAACTACACGCTCTCATACGCGCTTTACAACTTGTTAGAAAGCACGTCGTCCCCGATCGCATCTACCGCATCACTCACGCACTAGGATCTGCCGATCATTATCCTGAAGTACGCCATCTCAGGCGCTTCCGTCTGATCGTCGCGACAGATTCGAGCTATGTCGTTGAATGCATGTGCAAGCACATTAAGAAGTGGACCAAAAACGGGCGAGGTGTTTTCTTGAAGAAGAATGGTAAGGAGGTCACCAACTCGGATGAGTTTGTGAAGATCCAGAAGGAAGTCGCTGCGCTGTCCAAGGTTGGCGTACAGGTGGCTTATTATCATATCCGCAGAGAATACAATGAGGATGCTGATGAGCTCGCTCGATACGGCGCCGTTCGCGCTATGTAACGGTGGTTCTATTTGGGCTTGAGCAGAGGAGATTTGAATCATTGATCTTGACTTCGTATAGAAGCATTTCTGTAAACACTTTCGTTGGGATATCCAATGCATGTTGTCGCTGCTTCCTATTTTTTCTTCGTCACGCAAGCTCCAGGCAACGAAAGCAGGAATATCAACACAGTGCACAGCCCCAATATTCCCGAGCGCAATGATTAACGGAACATGCTTTGAAAAAGAGAAGATTTCTCGAGGTCGGCCATTATCATGGCCGGAAACCTCCGAAGGGCACGAGTGCAAAAGATATCGTGCGTTGTTCTTTTTTGGGTTCACTGACAGTCAAATTGACAAAGCCCTTTGTTTCCGCGCCACCAACTAGGCCAAAATCGCTGGATGGAAGACTCGAGGTCCTTGAACCTTCCCAATCTGTTTCACAAAGGTAACCTTGGTCTGCCCTGGTCCCTTTTCCAAGTGCGAAACTTGCCGAATCTGTTGTCCTTTTTCCCTTTCATCTTTCATCTTTCATCTTTATCAGCTTCAAAATTAAATGCGCGTGCAGAGGGTGACATCATCCACGAAAAAATGCTGATACAAACATTCTTTGTTTCGAAACATACATAGATAGGGACTGCGCGCTGGATATGCCCACTAATACTCACCTCCCACTCATCTCCACTCACGTACTCGCTTATACTCATTATCGACATGTCTTACTATCCTAAGCATGTTCACCACACGGAGCTCGACGCGCATTCGCAAACATTGACCCTTGTCGTCCACCTTCCTTTATCTTCGGGTGGTCCTATCCATGTTCCTGAAACTATGCGTCATTCTTCACCATACGGCTTCTCGCACTCTTCCTCTGGTCATCCGCCCTCTGGTTCTAGCTCTGCCACTCCTTCATCTTCGGGTGGTCCTATCCATGTTCCTAACACTACGCGACATTGTTCGCCATACAGCTTCTCGCACTCTTCCTCTGGTCATTCACCCTCTAGTTCTAGTTCTGCAACTAGTAACAGTGTCAACGGCGCAGGCTCTGACTTCGATGTGGAGCAACAGGCAGCCGCTCCGGGAAGAGCGAAGACTCCGAGCAGAGCGGAGACTCCGAGTAGAGCGAAAATCTCTAAGACTGCTTTAGCCGCTGGTGACTCGGATTCTAGCACAGATTCTGGGTCTGAATCTGGTTCCGAGGACAACGACGAGGCGGATTCTCGAAAGATCCCTAAGCCTCAAGGCGAGGTTGGTAGGCCTGGACGGGGTGGCTATAACTTGCAGACGGCACTGCAGTGGCCACCAGAGAAGTTCCAGAGAGTAAAGGTACGTCTTCACTGCTTATCCGAGCGCTCTTCTCCAATGTTCAAATCATGCTACAAGACCTACATCAAGACTTTAGTCTTGAAGGAATTAGATTGCAGTATTCCGTTCACCCAACAACCGCTGGTCAAGATCCAGGACGTGCGCAAGACGGTATGTATTTGCACGTATCTTATTTTGCTCAGTCCTTCTGATGTCTTTATTCTTTCAGGCCATTGCAAAGTTCTCCTTTTTGAATCAGTATCGTGGCTGTTGGGCGGTTGACGATTTTGTGCGCACTTGCTTGAGGTACCGCCGAACAGCCATCAAGAAATCAGAAGATGCCAAGTTGGCAGCACAAGCCCGGGCCCATGCCCAAGCCTTAGCCAGTCGCAGGGCGAAGGAGCGCGCGCTTAGTTTCCTCGATATATGATTCACGACTTTCATGCCTTCATTCACGTCCTTAATCGCGTCTTCATTCATGCCAAATATTCATTGTATCTTCGACGACTCTTTGTGTTTTTATATAGATACCTTCACATCCTATATTTGTCTAAAATAAAGTTATGTACATTAATTGCCTAGATCTACGAAGAGTAACTACAGGTGTCAATAATGTGAGATGACGTGCAGTAAGAGCTATGTAGTAGAAAGGGGAACGGCGAGGGCCCACTCGGAGTGTGTCGTGAGTCACTCCCTGTCCTTCGACAACAATCCCTTTGCTTTCCCTGTGATCGCCTGGTTGCGTGCCTCAGTACATGCATTAATCAGGATCTTCTTCGCCTATAGTTCGAAGTTCGACCTATCCACTCCATGAGCTTCTCGCAACAGGGCCCACCAACCAGAAAGCCAAGCTCTAGGTAATATTGACTCATATATCTCTTTGTCATGATATATCATGATAACAGCTGGACAGTCACTGTCGGTGTAACGGTGGTACAAACACTTGCATTTTCCTATGGCCTACAGTTACAAGACAACAATCCTAAATGATACATGATAACACAAACAACCCATTATCGTACAGCTTCGCTTCGTCCGCATCCAAAACGGACCAAATCTTCAACTTTTTCAACTATCGAATACCAATCCCTAATCCTCATCATTCCAAGCATCATCCCACCCAAGCGCACTTCTATCCCAGTCCTCCCTCGCCGGTTGCCCATGCGTAGTCCACCCCATATAATCCATCAGCATCCCCGCCGCACGCACAAAAATCGACCCATCCAAACGTGCAGTACCCGGATGCGTCTCCACGAATTCAGATCCAGACCCTAGATGCGTAAATGCACCAATCACTCCTCCAGCCGGTATATCACCATATTCCCTCGCCGCAAACACCAACGTCCGCATCGTCTTGAGTACATGCGAATCAGGTGCATAAGTGCAACATTCGATTAGTGCTGGCCAAGGGTTATATTCAGCGTCGCAAAGAGGGCTACCAACGCTCGTTTTGTCAGGTTTGGAACCATCAAGACCGTGAGGAGGACGCGGTTTGTCAGTTGCGTTCATCAGTAAATCTGGCTTGATAACCGGTCGACCTCTTGCAAGAACCAAAAGAATGAGACCAGGTAGAAAAGCTTTGATAATCTTCGCCATGTGCACCGGATTCCTCAAAACATCAACGTATGACTTGAGGAAGATGGATGACGTGACAAGATGCATGAGGAAGAAATCCAGACGGGGCTTTCTTCCTTCTTTCCCGGTCACAAACATCAAGAGTACAACAGTCCAAATACACTCCTCTATCTTGTCATGCATCTCTTGTTCGTTCAACGTCTCGTCCACGTGGAATTGGAAGCACAAACGACGAATTTCCTCCGGGCGGCCATCCT
>RCHF01002072.1:0-12971 GCA_003987895.1 Neonothopanus nambi | reverse complement strand
GTTAAAAATAGTATATATAAAATTTCAGACTGCACACAGTCCTATCCAGGAACCAACATGCACCACACATCTAGCTTGTGCATTCACAAAACCAGCYRAAATCYCATAGCAAGCTATGGGTTACCTTAAGTGAASCACCAATGGCATTACCCATTAGGCAGTCCCAAAACAAGTGTAAGGGAAAACACTTGGGGCCCATAACCTGTTGTGCAGCACACTTAGCACAGGATACGTGAAGCTATCACTTACATGAATATGGGGCAGCTTGCTAGTAGCTTGAGGTGACTAAGACATTTACTAGTAGAAACAGTAGATTGTTTCTGTCTATCTACAACAGTACATACTGGCTTTTATAGCCATATCATAGATGTCTGTAATAGGTAGCTAGAGTATACTAAGTAACTAGTCTACATATTACTAACTTACTGCATAAACTGAGTAAGAAACATCCCAGTATCAGTCAGCACACTCTCATTGTTACTCAGCATTATATTGCTGCTTACTGAGGTGCTTACTGAGATGGCATAATTGTGGAGCTCTGTTATCCCATAGGAATACCATAGGAGTTCCATAGGTCAAGTGACCTAGGAGACTTCTGAGCTCAACAGATAGCACACCAGTACATCAGTCTCCAACTTCTAGAAGCTCTTCACCAGCTGGTCCACTATACACAAATCTATTTCCAGCTCCTCAAATTGCCACAGTATGCCACTTATATCACCAATCACCATCTGAGGACCCTGGGAAATGAGCTATATATCCTGCTCTGGGCAGCTGCAGGCCCTTTTTGGGCAACTGTGGCTGTTACCAAGCATGATCTTCCTGTGGACTACATGCTGGCATAGGAGCAGTAATTGAGGTGGGAGGCCCTTATGCAGAGATTTGGGGCCATCTACACTGTCAGTCATCCCTCATCAGACCATTGTCATATTACTGAGCTGAGAGATGCTCACTTTATCACCCTTAGTCTGAGAGAGGTAAGTACTTGTAAATTCACAACATTCTTTCACTCCTGACTACTATCCTCATAGAAAGAAAGTGTGAGAGCAGATTTCATCAGAAAAGGAAGTTTGTACACAATTTTGTACCTCTTTTTGGCTACTTTAACCAGAAAATGTACTTTTTGCTATGTACTTTCATATCAAATTCCTCACTTTTTACTTGGACTTTTTGGCCACTGCAACTTCTGTGAATAATTTATAGATTTAAGTACTTTTGTTTACTTCCCACTATATATATATATGGACAAGGGAGATTATTGAGAAATTCTGTTCACTTCATGGTTCAGAGTCCCCTATCCACACTCATTGCATGGAGAATGATGTTTCAGGTGGAAATTATGAACCTTTTTGTTCAGACTTTATATAACTGCTTCCTATAAGAAGAGATATACAGTATACACATATGGTCTTCACCTTAAAATGCACCATATCCTGGGGTCTTCTCATCTTAGTTATGTCATCAAGTGAGCCACAGTTCCATCCCAAATTCTCTTCTACCAAACTGATACTCATCAGCACATTTTCCAAAATGTACTTTTTGGTATCATCTAACAAGTTGCAGAATCAGAGTTTTGCCAGAAAAGGAGGTAGGTATATCAAGGACTACCCTAATATGATCCATCTTCCCACAACCATCCTGTAGCTATGGACACAAATACTGCAGATGTATATTGATTAGTGACTTTAACAAGTGTCACAGTGTATTTCTTTCATGAATTTGTAGGTGATATGCTTTGTCATTGTTATTTGGAGTTGAATGTGTTATAGGGCCTTGATAGAACTCAACATCTTTATTGACTATTCTGCTGCAGCAACCATCCTGTTGGTCCTGACAGTTCTGGGCAAGGTTTTCTTTAATTGTATTAGGAGGTAGGAGATGAGGGGTGAGAAACAATTTTGTATATGGTATCTACACTTTCTGATATGCTGGATATTGAACTAGGCTAGGCAAGAGACAATCTTTGAATTTGTAGATATGATGTACATAGCTCCTGATTTCTTGACATTGCATTTGTGCCATGCTAGCAGTTAGTAAACAACATTCTGTTAAGTGATTATTATTTTATACTGAGAATTCTCTGTAGATAATGCTTTGGGTGATTGAACTTGAAGAATCTATGTCTGAAATGCTATTAAGATGGTCATGACATGTGGTCAGATGGCATGATGTTTTGTATATATTAATGTCATGATGGTGTGTGATATCCTCAATATACTGACATTGGGATGATGTGTTGTCTGCAACATATATCAATGTTGAGATATTGATACTAATAATCTTTACCCAATAATTTTTACCTATCTTTGTTATGAAGTGACACACTGGGAAGACTATAGTGCTTCACAAACTGAGCCAAAAAGCCACAATGTCAGGTCTGTCTGACATTACTTCCCAGCACTATATAAGCAGTTCAGTTGTTAGTGTTCCATTTCCTAACAATCTTTGATATTTTATCAAATTTTTCAAGGATTTTTTGGGGACAGAAAAATGTGAATTACACTGATATCTACTTATAACCAGAAAGGCTAAGTAAATGCTAAGCTATACTAAAATTTATTTACTATTGTTAGGAACTGGCACATTTTTTGCTTACAGAATTCTACTTACTCTATCCTATCCACTGTATAATTGTAAATTACTGTACATACTGTGCATTGACTGTGCATTTAATCTTCAGTAGCATATAAGTAGACCTACAATCCTAGAAACCCTAGTCTCATTATTTTGTACCTTGTACCCCAACTTTGTATCTTGTGTCTAGTCTTTGATATTGTACTTTTGTACTTTATCCAATCTTAAGACATGCTCTTTGAGCCTAATTACTATCTGTTGAGCTTGGAAGTCTCCTAGGTCACTTGACCTACAAAACTCCTATGGTATTCCCACAGGATAACAGAATTATGCCATCTCAGTAAGCATCTCACTAAGCAGCAATACAATGCTGACTTATGATGTGAATGTGCTGACTGATACTGGGACATTTCTTACTCATACTATGCAGTATGTTAGTAACACATAGACTAGTTACCTAGTATATTCTAGCTACCTATTACAGACCTCATATGTTTTATGTATATAAGTTACTCTGTACCTCATAGAACTACAGAGAGACAATCTATATTGTTACTCTACATCAAGTGTCTTAGTCACAAGCTTAATTGCCCCATCTAAACATGTAAGTGATAGCTTTACATATCACTGTGCTGAGTGTGCTGTGCAACAGGTTATGGGCCCTGAGTGTTTCCCTTACACTCATTTCAGGAGTGCCTAATGGGTAATGCCATTGGTGCTTTGCTTAAGGTAACCCATAGCTTGCTATGGGATTTGCACTGGTTCTTGTGATGTGTGGTGTGTTCCTGGTTCCTGGGTAGGACTGTGTACAGTCTGAAATTTTGTATATACTATTTTTAAATTCTTCTTAAACCCAGTACTGTGGCCTTATAATGCCTGAGCCAAAGAGGAGTTTGTAAAAGCTGTCAGGGGCTCTCCTTTCTGGTGACAACTGTTCAGATCACCTGGTACTATACTATTGTATGCCTAGTATGGTCTTTTTTGTATGATACTTAGGTAGTATAGTTAGAACTCCATCTTATGACATAAGTCCCTTATACATCATGGACAGATGTTGCTTGGTAGCTGGTGGCTTTGATCACACCTCTCCATCAAACTTCTTGATGGAGTATAAAGTCATGTAAATTGTGCTTCCCTTTGATAGAAGCCAATTATCAATGCTTATCACACCATGTTGCTTGGCATCTGAGAAATGACTTTCAAAGGTCATAAGATTTTAGTATATATGTGAGAATCCAGATAGGTTGTTGATCAGACCTCCTGTCTCAGAGGAACATGTACACACACATTCACACACCAACAGAAAATACTGAAACCAAAATGTGATGTACCAAAACACTGGAGACCTATAATCTGCTTGCTGCCAAACCTTCATGTTTGAATGCAAATTCAATAATTCATCGCAGATTAAAATGTCTTCCTCAAACAATGCCTCCAGTTCTGATTCCAAGAGTGGCATCAATGCCATTCCCATGCTCTCCTAGAACAATTGGGCTACTTGGAAGAAAATGATGCAAGCATATTTTATGCATGCAAAAGCTCTGGTTCTATGTTTCAGGCCAGAGAACTCAGCCTGCTCCTGTCACTGCTGTGGGAGGAGTTGCTAATCAAGATGCTATTGATGCCTGGCTTGAAGCCGATGATCAAGCCACAGGCTGCATCTTGATGTGCCTGCTGCCAAACTGGCACCATCATTCCAGGAACATGCAATCAGGTGCCAATCTTACATGGCACAGACTTGGGCCAATCTTGTGGCTCAATTCTCCCAATCCAGGAATGCCAGCTTTTTATGCTGAGACAATGGAAGCATTACACTTCTGAATTCTTGAAGGTACTGATCCATCTCTGCATTTGTTAACTTTGACAAATTTGCTATTCAGAATTCAAGATGAATCTGTCTAAGATTTTCATGATGACAGAGACCTTTAAGGTCATAATGTACCTTTCCACCTTACTGAACTCTTGGGCTGGATTCTGTATGGCAATGTTTGCTGGACCAGCTTCCAATTTCACAATTAATAACATGATGCAACAAATTCAGAATGAATGGATTACAAATAGGCATGGATGTCATGCCCAGGCACATGTTACCATTGGCAGGCCTTATGTTGACACTACTTTAACCTCACAAATTAGCAGTGTTAGACAGCACTACTATAACTCTATTTGGAGGATTCAAAAGAAATTGCATGCTCAAATGATGAGCAGCAATCAGCCTGACTCTAGGTCTAATGCACAGCAAAACTGTCAGAATATTGAGCTTGAGCATTGAGCCAAAATACCCTTGGGATTACTCAGGCTTCTCATATGTAGCCTTTTGTCCTCTGGCAGGACCATTGTACTTGATTTTTCCATTGTTTATAGTCTACATTGTCTGTAGTTGTATTTTAGCTCACAGAATTGAATTGCACCCTTTGCACTTTTGCAGGGTTTCTGCTTCAAAACAGCCTGACCAAATAATTTGGTGGCATTATTCCAACACAAAAGTGCATAGACTCTCCCCACTTGTTATGGTATCTCATTCCCACAATCACTCTTTGCTTGTTGCTTGTGTCGCATTGCTCATTTTCTCTCTCGTTGTACTGCCTACTGGGGCCAAAGCCAGCTGTTGTCAAAAACTCATAGCCACTGGGGCCAAAGCCAGCTGTTGTATCTCGTTGAACTTGCTGCTACTGGGGCTGAAGCCAGAACCATTGTCATTGGTTGCCTTGCCACTGGGGCCAAAGCTAGCTGCTTGTGTTGTACTTGTTGTATCCATTGATTCCTGTGTTCTGTACCAAATTCTCTCCTCTCATCATGACTTCTGATATGAAATCCTTGATTTTGAAGCTCTTGAATGAAAACTATGAAACCTGGCATATCTTGATGATGGCTGTGTTGACTCAGAAGGGTCTTCATGATGTTGCTACTGGTGTTGCTGTAAGGCCAATGACTGGGCCAAATTCACCTGCTGGCTGGGCTTGGGAAAGGAAGAATGTTGAGGTGAAGGCTGAGATGATTCTCACTGTGGAGATAGGCCAACTTGCACATATGACTGGTGCTGATGCCATCAATGTTTGGAACAAACTCAAACATGTCCACCATGCTCAAGGCTTTGCTACTCATATGGCCTTGAGAAGGGAATTCTGGTCCATGAAGATGTTGCAGGAGCAGAAGGTATCAGATTGGATAGGTGAAGTCCATGCTCTCACTTTCCAGCTCAAACAAGTCAACATCATGCTCAATGATGAAGACATTATCCTCATTCTCACCATGGGTCTCTCCTCCTCCTACTCCACCTTCATTGTTGCTCTCAATGCTACTGATCCCAGTCTACTCACTCTCAACTTTGTTATCACCTGCCTCTTGAATGAAGAATCTTGTCTTTCCACCTCGAAAATCACCTGCCATACTGTTACTCCAATTTTGGAGAGCCATCTGATGTTGAATGGCTCATTGACAAAATCATTGGCCATCAATGGAATGGCCATAAAATCTATTTCCACATACTATGGAATCTTGGTGACATGATAGTAGAGCCATACTCTACCTGTAAAGATCTAGCAGTGCTAGATCGATACTTGGTGCTGAAAGGTGTCAAGGATTGGTGCCAGCTTCCACGGAAGCATTAATTACTTCTGTTTCCATGGGAAACAGAGTTATTCTGAGGAACCAGAACAATGGAGAGCCATCAATGACTTGAAAATCCCATTGTTCTCAGACCCTTAATATTCACGTGGCGTTGCTATGCAATGCCTATTCAGTTTCCAGGGGAAATTTTTTCCTTCTTTCTCACCACTACCAGTGCCTACAATGCCAGCCACAATGACTGGTACCAAGCCCATGAACAATGCCCAAGACAATGGCCAGCAGAACACCACTGCTGGTTTCAACAATTTTGGCATCGAGCCTTCAGCTCTGCAGGGAGGAGGAACTAACCAAAACCAGTTTTCTTTCCCCTCTCTCAATGACAATCCAGGCATGAACATTGTGCCCCAACAACAACCACCAAATCTTGATGTGAACTATGTGTTGATTCCACAACAACAACAACAAGGAGCGAACTACACTCCCATACAACAACCTCCCTTCCCACTGATGGGTTATTTTAACCCAATAAACACCCCACATCTAGGAGTGGGACCCTTGAACCCATTGGTGCAGCCTAACTGGTCTGCACCATATCCACCATATGCTTGGCTGTACCCCCAACTGCTGACTTTCATCCAGCCAGCTATCACAACTCCTCAGCCTATATGGGCTGATACTTATTCACAAGAGTATGTCAATACTCTGAAAAAAGATCGTAACAATCTTGAACACAAACTGTGTCACATGTGCAATAATGAAGATCATTATCATGATGAGTGCGACGAAGCTGTCAGTAAGTTTGACAAACTTACTAGCATGTACAACAAGTTATGTGCAGACTACAATCACCTACTCGACAATTATGACAACCTTCAAGAGGTCCATCATGAATGTATATGCAATGGGAAGAGAAAGAGAAGGGACTCCTCCTCTTCTCCTTGTCATGATGCTCCTCACCACATTGCAAGTCCATTGAATGAGATGGACCAGGAGTTAGAATACTCTGATTGGGAGGACAATGACTATGAGTCATCCAAAAACATGGACCATTATGGTCCACCCACATCCAACATGGTTACCTCTACTTCAGAGGTAGCCAGCTCATCATCTGCACCTTAAGAGATGCATGACCCTCTCAACAATGGTCAAAAACACAATGCAGCTGAGCTTGAAGCTGCCAAACACAATGTTGCTCTGGGGCTACCACTGCCCCTACATGGCACAGGAGATAAACCTTTACCTCAACTACTATCAGAGCCAACCATGTTGGCTCAATTAGATGATCATATTGCTCATCTCAAGTGGTTGGAATGATTGCCAGCCAAAGCTGCTTGGCCTGTATTCAATATGCTTAGCAAAATGAATAGGTGGCTTCAAGCGAAGCGACAAGGGAAGAAAAACACTCCCCTTACCAAGCTTGAATCCAAGCTCTTAAACACATACTTCATCCCATCTTGGGTGAAGGAATCACACAGCAATGCCATTGCTGCCTTAGAAGCTTCAACTGCCAAAGCTTCAACATCATCCGCTTCCCTAGCAGACAGGATCTCATCTGATCCTGTAGCATCCATGTCGTCAACTACGATGACTTCCCATCCAGTTTGATGACTGAAACCAGTTACAAGTGGAATCAAACCACCCAACCACAATTCCATGGAAGAAGACTGGGCAAAATATGTCCAGCTCACCAAGGATAAACAACCTCGCCTTGGTGTTCCCATGTCCCTCAATGAGACTGTGTCTATGCAACACATATGAGGTGCTCGCCTTTTCTACCTTGTCACCCCTCATCTCAAGGAATCTCCAGAGCTCAAGCTCTAGTTCACTACAGCTCTCCTTGAGTTGATACTCACACCGGGTATGTTTGTGGACCTTGTGGCACAGATGATGGTGCCAGAGAATCTGCTGAATATACCATGGGTGTATGATGGTGATGTGTCCACCATCACTGCTGGTGACTTAGTTAGTCACCTAATTTCATAGGGAATAACTGTCCCTGACATTGAAGATGTGGCATTACATGCTGTACAATTCCTTATGGATATCAACCCTTATGATATCCAAAGCAGTGTTGCTTATTCTGACTTACATCAGAAGCTCTACCCCTCCATTCAGACAAATGGAATCCCTGCAGATAGAAACAAAGATCATTTCTACACTGACCATACTACCAATTTGAAAGAATTGGAAATTCTCTGCAATGTACTCCCTCCAGAGTACATGGATGTGGACAGGCCTGTGCCATCCCAGGATACACTGAACTATGACTAGTTCAGGTATTCAATACAAAATTTGAGAATCAAACAGATTCTCTGATGACAAATGATTACAGAGCCAAATAGACTCCATTGCTACTTTCTTTCTACAGAGCCTTATTGACTCTGTCCCTTGGTCATCGATTGTACCCATAGGTCCAATCTGGTGGGGGAGGGTATAACGCCCCTGACACATATGTATGTCATCACAACTAACTAATGATCTATGGACCATCACATGACTGGTGGCCTTCCAGCCATATATAAAAGTATTCTATTATGTAATAATAGTTTAGTTCTTTCTATCTTGTTTGTAGTATTCAGTTTTAAATAAAAACCTTGTCATGCTCACTTGCAGGAATTAAGAACATAAGAGATATTTATTATCTTTAACTAACTAAATATTACACATAAAGTGCTCAAATATTTTTATTGGGCAGATAACTGCATGCTGTTAGATACAGCAAGAACCTTCTTCATCATTCTTTATCATTCTATCAGCACAGGATGAGTCAGCAAGAGCACAGGAAGTACTCTAGTCATCAGGCAACATGTCTCAGATGTGGTTATTTCATTCTTCCCAGCCAATCCTAGCTCTGGCACTGTGCTGGACATGTCATTCCACTGTGCAGAGTCCACTAGAGGTCAGTCCTATCTTCAGAGACCTCCTTATTTCATGCAGTGCAGTTGAATGTACTGACTGCTACTCCTATCTTGCTCAGATTAATCATTTCAACAGCTTTGGCTGTCTGATTCTCAGATCTTTCAGTCAGATGAGATTTAGTCTTGTTGATCCAACTCTGATCAGTATCTCTGAAGAGACATGTGATGTTCTAGACCTTTGGCACACCATGGACTTCACATCACTGGATGTCCAAGCAGTGTCTACATGAGTCTAAGTCCATCACAGAAGCTTCATGCTCATAGACAGTGGATGTATGGGTGGGTATTTTCCTTCCAACATTCCATGGGTTACAAATAACAGTTGCAGACAGGTCTAAACGATGGGCATCAATGCCAAGAGGGTGGATCTGACCAAGCTGAAAGCACTAGCAGCTGGTAGTTACATCGTCCAAGCCTCAGAACCATATAGGTCACAATAACTAGATGCACTGCTGTGTACCATGGTCATTCTATGCTCTAGCTCAATCTGAGACCATTAAGTGTTTTAGCTAGCAGCATGGGCACACTCTAGCCCTTAGTTTCCCGTGAATTACAGACTTATAATATTGCAAAAGTGCAAATTTCAGGTCTGCACACGTTTTCAGCACAACACTGGCTTATCTTAATGTTAGCCATGCTTGCCATAGTATGGAGTGGTAAAACTCACCATTTCAGGTAAGTAATCACAACATCAGTGTTGGCTGTAGTAGCACTCATAGGTAAGCTGTGCTCATCAACACTCACCCCAACAAAAAGTTTGCTCCAGAATATTTCATGCTGGCAGCTTGCAGCAAAGCATGGCAATGCATGAACATGGTCCCACTTGAAGCAGAACAACTTGAAACGTGAGCCAAAAGGCACATGCAGCAGGCAGACATCCAAGATCAACTGTATTCTATTGGAATATGTAGGAGGACACAAGAGGGAACTGATAAGACCAAATGTGATACTGTCCCAGGCTTGATTGGGATCATTGGATACCACCAATGGAAACAGGTATGGAGTAGGGCAACAGGGCAAGAACAGCAGAGTGGAAATATGGTGTTTGTCTGGCTATAAAGCACTCAGTAGAGGTATAAATCAGGCTTGAGAAGATACTAACCAACAGTGGGGATTGGAGTGCTTCATCTACAGTTTGTCAGTATACAGCATCCACTGCAATTAGCAGTTCCTCCTTGGTCAATGTATCCATGTACTCCGGAGTTAGAGAACAAACTGATAATAGAGACACCAGTCAATGTTGTAACAGAGAAGGGAACTTGCACTCACATGCTTGGTTTGGCTGCCAGTGACTGCAGCTTAGACTGCAAGGTATGCTATGGTCAATATGTATACTCACTGAACAGTGTGCATGAAACTGTACTAACCCTTGGAAAATAGAATTAACTTCCTTTTCTGTCCCTTGCAGATGGATCTAAAACAGTGCCAGCATTGTTTGTGATTACAATGATGGTCTCGCCCCCCCAATAAGCCATTATCGCACATGAAAGCATTATAGGCCTCAAGATGACCAGATTGAGCTCAGAAATGCATTTTGTAGATCTGAAATAAGGGAATTAAGGATTGGAGTTGCCCTAGACTGTCAATTAAAATACAAAGACCATCTGTACCCATTGCCTGAGTATAGAATAATTACAGTGCATGCTAAGGCATTTAATTATTAAGATCAATTGGCCTAAATAAAAGATACTGGCTAAGTCACTCACCATCTGGTGGAAATAATAATTCCATCTGAAGAGTAGAGCTGGACAGACCCACCCATTAAATAGCCAGAGACTTTTAGGATGTTGTCTGAGTATAACTCACAGGGATATGAAGGAGAATAATAACAATCTGGAGGGACAAGTCCTTAGATGGACTGAAAATGCACTTCCAGAATTAAGATTAAATTTTATTTGGTCAATTACTGTGAAGAATGGCAACTTAAAAATGCTATGAAAGAGGAAATAGATATTTCTTATTTTAAACTAAGGGATACAAGGTCCATCTGGACATTTCAGCCTCCATCTGGTAATAAATACCAGACAGGTCTGCCAAAGAATAAAAATAATTCACAAGTTGCCACCAGATGGAACTTCAAATAATTATGAAGTGACCAGATGAGGCTTCTGGATAATATTGCTGACTCACTGGATGAATATGATGCATGACTTTCTGCACAAGGGTCTTGCCCAAGGAAAAATAAACAGGCTATGATCTGATATGTCCAGATGCACCATGAGGTGAGACTGAGCTGTGCCTGTAAAATTTAAACAGATTGAGCCAAAGTGGAACCTACTAAGTATGTCTGAGACATCTGGAGTGTGATTGACAAACCTCCGCAAGCATGGCACCTCCATCTGGAAGTCAGATAAAAATAAGTATTGGCAATTCTACAAGATGGTACCATTATTTGTCACAATAAATAAAATTGTAGAGCCTAAAAGCATGGTTGGCATGCCTGAAGTGCAGCTACACTGTCTTGGCAGTCAAAGCATCTGATCTGCACCCAATAAAACTACTAAAAGTCATAAAACCCAAAAAATATTATTCTTACCTACAAAAATGGACATGTAAAATGCCTTATGAGGAGATACACGATGCCTCTTTCCTGTTTTTCAATTTCTTAGTATAAAAATTCCAGATCTGTCTATTTTCTTTTTGATATATTATTTTCTACTGCAGATAGTATAAAGGGACTAGTTATTTTGTAGATACCCAAGCAAGTACTGCCCCAGTGCAATAGCTAAAGCAGGAACCTTCTGTAAAAAGACAAATATAGCCTGGCTCCTCAGAGTTTCAGTTTTCTGAATCCTTAAAAGTCCTTGATAAAATTTGAAGTCTCTTTTGTGGTACATCTGACTTGATAAAAATCTGAATCTGCTGAACTGTGATCTGCTGCATCAGGAAAAGTACTCTAGACCAGAAATAGCCTAAGATAACTCTTAGGTCTTCTAGGTCACCAAGGTTAGAGCCCTGTAATTTTTGTGACTTAGGTCACTTCAGGTCATAACATTGGTGACTCTAAAGTGACCTGGGAGACCTGGGAGACCTGAGAGACCTAGGAGACCTGGAGCAACCTGAAGTCATCCTTAGTAGATAAACTGAGGTCAAGTATCTGTAACCTTGAGATGACCTGAAGTGAGAGATCAATAAATTTGACTAAATGCATTAGATTGGACTGCTTATGTAATCAAAAAACTCGTCCAATAGACTCAGAATGTAATGGTTTGTATTGAAAATGTATATAATGTATACAAGAATCTAATCAGAACATAGAGAAATCAATGGTTCATTAGATTGGGCTGCTTATGTAATCAGAAAAAACTCGTCCATTAGATTCAGAATGTAATAGTTTGTATTGAAAATGTGTACAATGTATATAAGAATCTAATCAGAACACATAGATTTGACCAAGTTCAAATATCACTTAGCTTAGAGTGACTTTAGATAGTCTGTTATGACTATTATAGATGGCCACTTGGCTCAGTAGTAGTAGTAGTAGTATTGGATTTGTGTCTACTGTTAGTTGCAGATTTCAAAGTCACAAGGTCAGTAGTTCAATCTCTGATAGTTGCATTTATTAAATTTACATATTTCACAGATATATTAGACTACTAAGTAAATACATAGATTTCATAGTTGTTGCAATACTAATGATATACAGTCTTCACTAGTTGTGATTACATAAGAAAGTGAGTAGTGAGTATCTGAGAATATGTTTTTAGCTTAGTAGTTTTAACAAACCTAAGGTGACCTGAGGTGACCTGGAATGACCTGAGGTGACCTGGAGTGACCTGAGGTGACCTGAGACAACCTGAGAAGACTTAGGTTTTGAGAACAAAAAGGGGTAATGCCATGGTCACCTGAGGACCCTAGATTTCCCAGGTGACCTTGCCATTCTGAGGTTGTTTATTATTGACTCTAGGT
>RCHF01002068.1:0-15566 GCA_003987895.1 Neonothopanus nambi | reverse complement strand
TGTCTTCATCTTGAGGAACTCGATAAGTATATAATTCCCATGCCTCACTGGGAAGGGTTATTGGTGGAAGAGGAAATAGCGCCCAAGGCAGATTGGATAGAGGGGAGGAAGGAGAGTTGCCCGGGAAAGAAGAGGAAGAGGAAATGGGCCATGGCCAATCTACATCTTCATCCATACAACGTAGGATCCATGACAGCCCACTCCGAACATTTCTCAGTGTCGGATTTTCCCCTAACCAGGATGAAGCGAGTCAGGCCCGGGGCACCACATTGTAGCAGCGGCAGGGGTTTTTTTCATCCTACATGTCCCTTTTTCTTCAGGCTTCAGTCACAGCGATAACCATACACCTTCACTAAATGCGTCGCCGCATCATCACTCTTCACTCCACACACCACCGGACACATCGAATGGGTTGGAATTGGGCATACGATACGATATACTACTAGTATATGATACCCTCACCACGATGCTGATGTTTGGGATCAGTGGGATAGACAGGTGAGGAGGGGATAGATCATCTTTCTATTCGTTTTTCTTTTCACCTTTTCCGAGTCTGATGATTGGGTTATAGATATAGAAACGAGAACATTACGAACAGCAAGGTACACCGTTACCGTCTCAATACGCTTCGATGACAGGTCTTCCTCCACCTCCCCTACCACCACCTGCACACCAGCAAACGTTGATTCAACCGTCCTTGACATCTCAACCATCTACATCCATGTCTGACAATTCAACAGGCTGATCCAATCTAAATACGAATACAAATACGACGACGACGCCATCAACAACTTCGATGGACACAGCTAATGAATTTAGCACCAGGTTTTTCAAGCGAAGATTCAGGCGCAGGCGCAGGCTCGGGTTGCTGCTGTGGAAGTGGGGACGGGGGCCAGTCATTCACCAGGACCGGGAGGCATGGGAGGAGGAAGAGGACGGGGAGGATCGAACGAGGAGATTGATCCTAGTTTGAGTCTTGGAAATAGGAAGGTGGATGAGTAATGGGTAGGAGATGTTTAAGGCTTTTCTCCCCGCAATTCGCAGGCAACCTGTCAATTTTTTTTCTTTCCATTTCACTTTTCCTATGGTGTTCAATCATCCATCCCCGTTGTCTTTGTTGCTTCCCTTGTCCATGTTGCCACCGTTGCTGTAGTCGTTGACGTTGACGTTGACGATCTCCTTCCTTCCCCTTCAGACCCCTTCCTCTTCCACCCTTACCCTATCCATTCTCCGACCCGCTTCAAACTCAACTCGGACTCAGACTCAGCCTCGGTGATACAACCAAAGTCAAAGTGAAAGTTGAAGTGAAAGTTGAGCTAGAACTAATCGCCTCATCCAACATTCCCAATTCTGGTGCTCTATCAACCGTGCTTCCAATCGGTAAAAGAATAATGGACCGGACTCGCTGGCGATTCGAACTCGACTTCAGATTCAGATAGGGTATTCGGCCCTGATTTTTGGAATATCGAGGAAATCGTTCAAACGATGGGTTCTACATCGAATACTAGGGGAGTTGATGGATAGGGTTTGGAGAGATGGGAGAGAGGATAGGTCGAGGGCTGGATAGTATATATGACAGGCAGTCAGCAAAATACTAACAAAGAAATAACGAGAACGAGAATGGGGGTGGGGACGGGGACGGGGACGGGGAGGAAAACGCCAATGCACCTGGAATAATCCTATCCATAGAATGTAAAATCCTTGTGAAAGCCGTTAATCTCGTACAAGATGTCCATTAGGACATAATGCTTTAACGAGGGAGTTATCTTCATCGCGGGTCTGAGAGGCCGGGGAGAGAATTCATCGATGACGATAACATCGACATCATGGAAGCAGCATTAATGAACATCCATTGAAAAGCTTTGTCGAGGACACCTGAGTAAGGACTTATGTATAAGCTTCAAAGTCGTTTAAGAAGTGATGGTCTGGAAGAAAAGGCATAGGGGGAGAAGATATCGGATTCGGTGGAAGCGGTGGAGGAATACACCGCAAAAAACAGACCAATCGACGTTACACCGGGGCTAAAGCCGGGGAGAGCATTCATCAACAACGACAACACCGACATCATTAGAAAGCTTCATCGAGGACACCTGAGTAAGTGCTTATGCATAAGCTTCGAAGTCGTTTAAGAAGTGATGACGGAGGCGGAGAAGATGCCAGATTCGGTGGAATCGGTGGAGGAATACGTTGAGATGCTCGAGGGAGTCAAGGGAGTAGAGGAAGTGGAGTAGGTCGAGGAAATAGTTTAAGGATGAAGGTGGGTATTTAGAGCTGTCGTCGTCTTCATCATCCAAAGTAAAATGAGAATATTCGGGTAAAGGTATTTGACAAAGAACAGACCACTCGAGTTCGAGAACTCAAGTACTCAAGTTATCAAGTGTAAATGTTTAAGCTGAACACCAGCTGAACACCTTGAAGTCCTAACCAACGTAATCTCTTCCCTCAAATGCGTAACGTTGCAAAGAGCTTATGTTGCCATGGCGAGCCAGATGCGTCGGGAGACGGAAGGTGAACGTGTACCAACGGGAGGTAAGGTGTCAGACTTCATTTTGCCGACCCAAACGCGAGAAGAGGGTAGAATCCCCTCGCGTAGGCTTCAGACCTTTAAAGCACAAGGACAATAGGGAAGGGAGTGGGAGCGGTTCTGGTGACGTGTTAGGTCTAGGGCAGGGTCAGGGTAGAAACCGGGGTCAGGGCATGGATGGAAGGTCTACGATAGAAGGCGAGGGCGAGGGTGAAGGTGTTCATACGAAACTCGTCTGATTCCAAGGCCGAAGCCAACGCTGGTGATGCAGACTCGGAGGCGGATGGAGATGGGGATGCGTATAGTGAAGTGGAGGAGAAGAGGTGACAAAACGTCGAACGAAGACGAAGATAAAGATGATGGTAAGATAAAGACATGACGCGGAGGATGGAACTCATCCCGAAAGAAGGGATAGACAGGGAAGGCGCAGGTGGTGATTTATCACCCACGTTTATACGTCTACATCGATAGCGCATACAAAGCTGTTTTACCTCCACTTCTTCTACCGCTCTGGCCACGCAGGGAGATAAACGGGGAGGGAAGGTAACGCTAGCGCCAATGCCAATGCATCGTATAGATGTATTCGAGCTATCGCAATGCTTATGCAGGGGAAGGAAGGCGTTGAGTTGGAGGAGGCTTTAGAGGAGTGGGAGAGAGGGGAGAAGAGAGGGTTGAGAGGGAGACAGCTAGGGAGAGGGAGACAGCTAGGGAGAGGAAGGAGCAGGCGTGGAGGATGGAGAGGGACGGGGAGGGTGATGCCGAGAGAGAGTAAAAGGGGCGTGTGAAGGAGAGTGGAGTAAGAGCATGCGCTGGAGGGTAGAGAGATAGACATGAAGAGGGTGACAGAAAGGACGAAGAAGAGGTAGGGGTGTAGGAGTAGGAGCTTGAGGCGAGGAAGGGGTGATGACGATGATGGGAAGAGAAAGATGGAAAGTGGTGATGGAGACCGAGACAACAAGAAAGAGGAGGAATCGGAATCCGTGGAGAATACAGGTGTCGAAGATGTAGGGACCCAGGAGGTTGAACTTCGTAGCCTTCACATGGCTACTGAAAGTATTTTCAACGCCTCCACCACTACCGCCACCACCACCGCTACGACCGTTCTCATCCCTCGTGCTACATCGGAGACAGACACAGACACGTATACCGAAACTGAACGAGGCTGAGCCGGTGGCGGTTAGTCATCCCCACTCAAAGAAAGCGAAAGAGTGTTCAGCTTTAGTCCCATACGCGTTGGCTCTACAGTGTCCCCAGAAGACGTAGAGGGGAGTGTTGGCACAAAGGAAGACTGGGTAGGATCATATGCGTGAATACAACTGCTTGCACCCCATGACATACCACCTCAGCATCGGAATCCGACTCTAGGGTGATGTCGATGGGGAACGCGCATATGTTCAAGAGGCCGTTGTCAGAGCCTGCGTCTGAGTCGAGGATGCTGTATCCCTGTGCGTATACACATATGCAAGGAAAGGGAGAAGAGGAGATGGATGGGGATGGGGATGGGGATCGAGTGCAACAGGTGAGACTGGAGGCAGAGGTGGCGTGGGTGCGATGGGCGTTGGAAATCGAGATGGATGGGCAAGCGGTGGAACAGGCTGTTCAGGCTAGGATGGCAAACGAACCTCCATCAGCTCCCGCTACTACCATTGGGGCTGCTGCTCAGGGCAGTATCGCCACTTCCTTTCCAACCCACTTTCGACCGCGCCTGCTCCTAGTGAAGGAGACATGCTTCGTCCCGGTAGTGATGTAGGCAAACATCAATAACGACGGGATGGATGTGAGACAACTAAACATGGCTTCATGATACCCTCCGTTGATGATCCAGCTAAAGAACTATTGAGCATAATCACTTCAATCGTATCCTATGAGCAGCGAGACTTACTCAGGGATAGTTACATTTGTCAGGGAAAGTATCACCGTATGCATCCTTTTCTCTCGCTCGGGCACTGGATAGAATTCTGGATAACGTTCAAATGGACGAATGAACTCTTAGAAGGGCAATGGAGAGTAGACAGCGTGAAGTAATGCTCACCTTTCAAAGCCAATTATAGTGATATTTTATTCTCTCTGCTTGAGCGTAGTGAAGGTAGTCTTTGGCATTTCAGCCCTAGGCTCCTGGAAGAGGCATTCGGAGACTCGGCAAACAAACACCAGATCCTGGTGTCATAGAGGTATCGCACGCAGGAAAGAATCGTACATGGGATATGATTTAGAACGGGAAGGCTACAGCAAGTTGATGTTGGAGAAACAGAGCTGGAGAAAACTGAGAATGAAACCACGACTTGAAAGTCGAAGGGGAAAGAACAAGGTCTCTAACCCTAAATTCATTCCACTACAACGTTCTCAGGTTTACTGCCATCGTCTGAGATGGCATGATGATCGTCAAGCCATCGTTGTAGACTTTTGTGCAAATACATCCCCTCAAAAGTAACTTATAAACGCAGATTCGACAGTAAAGCATAACATATGATTAGCAGGTGCTAATGCTTCTCGCTAGAGAGGGCCAACCCTGCCAAAGCTTGCCTTTTGAGGGTCTCGGACTCGGACACAGTGGTGACTTCTCGTCGCTCTCAGGCTCTTTTCATGCGTTGATGATACAGTATGGGAGGAGAAAAAATAGTACAGTACGCTTCCTGAAATAATCCAATTTCTTCTCTGATAGATAATCGCCTTGTAAACAGAACAATGCTCAACGCATCTGAGGAATCAGGATAGACCAACTGAGGACAAACTCTCGCAGCATCTGCAAGTCCAATCTTTCAGCTTCTCGTTCATTATCGTACCGTACACGACAATTTCTGGCGTGAACTTTGTAACGAACTTGACCTGGTCGAGTTAACGTTGATGCAAGTCTCTGTGTTCTTCATAGGACTAAGAGTGTGGTAGAAGTTTTTTATTTTTCAAGGTGCATCATATTTCTTTCTGCAAAATAATTCTGTCTAAGGCCACCCCGTCCTTATGAAGGACAAATACCATCTTCCCCTTCTCGTTGGTCTTCCATGAATCACGAATAAACATGTAGAGCGTCATTCTGCATCAGCGCGGCCAGCTCTAACTTCCAAGACGAGGTTTTTGATAACATACCAGGTCTTACCAGGTCTGTTCCATAGGGTGCAGTAGTACGCTCTATCTCGAGAATATCTTCATCCAGTTTCATCCTCACTGTGTCACATCGTCCATCCTGCGCAATCTTCAACGCGGAGAATGATTTTGGGAATTGTTCACTGTATACGCGCTTTTGCAAAATCGTATCTACATTTCTTCCTGACCACTCAGCACTAAACTTCACTTCTCAACATCCATTCACCCCCATCTCTTGTGGTTCTGAGCTTTACCGGTGTTCGTTCTCTCTCGATTTCGGGTATCGTTCCCCGCACCTTGCACCCCTCCTGGCTGCACCCACAAAACCATCTAGCAACCCCTTTCCTTTACTTTCTCCTTGATCTTCTCAAAACATTCAGCATCACGTCGCAGTGAAGAAACACAATCCTCACATCAAACGCCGCAAATGGGCTGTGTAAAATAGGCTTCCCCTGTTAATCACTTCGGGAGGCAGCCTTCTAGGCCCAGTTTCTGATCTACCATCACTGGAAGACGGCGAAGTCAAAGGTAGAGGAAGATATTCAGTGCTTTTGTGAGGGCTTCAAGTGCTATCCAGGGATGTTTTGGACGGGTTGGACGGGACGGCGATGGGATGGGTATTGTGGGAGATTGGAAATGGAAAATATACTCCTTACTGTTTCCGACTTCACGGGAACGATCCATGTTGTAATACAGATGATCATATTAGTTCTACTACATACATTTCCATGCCAATGCTAGGTCAAGTCAAGACTTGAATTCACTCATGCACTGCAAGTAGTGCTGAATACGAAGTGTTTGTTGCTGGAAGTGAGATGAGTATGTATCTTATGAATCATGACTTGATCTCAGCTGTTTTTTCAATGTGACATTGACACTAATAATGACAGTGATGTACATCCTAGTGTTCAGAAATGGAACTTGGAGGTGTGGTGCTACCATCTCAGATGTTGTCACTATTGTTGCATTCACAGTCTTGAAAAACCTCTTGCCCTATGTTGTCTTATAGGGGCAGAAAGGAGGGGGCTAGAAATGCAAAGTGGTATTCTAGAGAGGAGGAGGGTAACAGAGAGTTGACAGATAGAGCAAATCTCACTTTTCAAAGCTGATGACGGCAAATTGACTTGGACAATGTTTTGACAATGTTCTTGATTATCAAGTCTTGCCATAAATGAAATTCATGGCCAGTGACACTTGATTCCAGAGCTAGCTTGTGATAATCAGCTTTATACAGGGCTGTTGCATGTCATACATTGCAAGACACATGACAACTAAAAGACAGGTGATGTTTGTTAGACCATGTCTTTGAGTTACATCCAAACTGTGATCTTGTAGAAGGGAAATGAGCTGAGAAGGTATCATGATCAGAAAAATGTCTAGCAGTATCAGTCAGCCAGTGATACTATGTTGTTATGATTGAATTTATATGCTTTCTTTGCAAGAATCATAATCACAGCTGAGTTTGCATATACACCTTAAATGAAACTTATCTTGCATTAGTTGATATAGACATTGCTAGAAAAAATCACAAGTTAGATCTAGATGACATGCTAATCACATCTTAGGGCAGTTCTATTATTAACATATACTTGTACAAGAATCATGAGACTTTGTCTTGTGTCAAACAATCAACCCATGTCATGTCTATACTATATCTATCTCATCTGTACCATGTCAATTAATCCTTAACTGTGATAGAGGATACAAGATGGATATATAAGCAAAGTATTTGCAGGCTGCAGTAGCACCAGAAATTCTCCCACCTTCTACACAAACACACAAGCTGCACACTTTGCTTTTATTTCCCCTCTCAATAACAATGACTCCAGAAGAAGATGCTTTGCTTCAAGTAGTTGGCAGTCATGCTATTGAGAATATTGTACTTTTGATGGGATATGCACTAGGATATGGTAAGAGAAGCATGTCATTGTCATCCTTCAATTAACTTCTGTGATCATTCCTTATGATACAGCTATCTTCTGTCCTCTGGCATTTTTGTCTTTCAAAGTTCTTTTGTATGTATCTTTTTTGTTACCATTTTCCATAATAGTTGGTCTCACTTTTTGATCCTGGTTTAGAAATAAGGGACTCAAAACCAAGGCTCAGAAGACCCTGTTTGGCTTAACAATGTTTCTTCTCCTTTCATTTACTCTGGATGTTGCTGAAGCTGTTGAACAAGTATTCTTACTAACAGAGGAGGCACTGATCAAGAATATTTCACTTTCTTTGGAAGATTGTATCATACAGGCTGATAACCTAGATCAGCCACTTATGATTCTAAGTAACTGGCCACTCACTCTCAATGTAAGTTGAACATCTTTATTGTCCTTTGTTTTGTATCATTGGTATTTCATGGTATAGATCCTTCTTGGTGACATGACTATTGTCTGGAGAGCCTGGGTAATGTGGCCAGGAAATCCATATGTCAAGTTCTGCCTGATCTTGTCTATGCTGGCCAACATAGGTCAGATTCTGCATTACCATTCTCATGGTTGTGAGGATCTCACAAAATGTACCCTCTAGCTATAAATGTTGTAGATGCTTCTCTAGTCAACTCTCAGGTGGAGAGTCAAATCTTTAGTGGACTCAATATAGCAAGCTACTTCATCAGCTTTGGAGTAAATGTTCTAGGAACTGGATTAGTTTCTCTGAAAGCTTGGTCTGTCTTTGCTGACTTATATTTATATAAAGTGAGTATTCAATAAATGTATTCAGGTTGTATTACAGAACCTTGGGAAGACACAAGAAGACTGAGGTTCAGAAGATCCTCCTACTTTTAGTAGAGTCAGGGTCTATCTATGCTCTTATCCAGGTATGACTCCTTGTATTTCTTACTGTCACAAAAATTGACTTAAAACATGCTTTGAATAGTTGATGAACATAATAATGTTCCTTATTATCTCACAGTTACCTGAATCTGCTGCAACAAATCTTCCCTCCCAAGTGATTCAAAACATAGTAGGTGTTATTTTTGATAGTTCATCAGTAAGTATACAACTGCCTCTTGTTTAATTACACAGGCCACAGTTGTGTATTGACTACTACTTCTCCTTATAGGCAATATACCCTCTTGCAGTCATTGTACTTGTCAATCTGAAAAAGTCTGTGGTGGAGGAGACAATGTCAGAGGTCTTGACTAGCTCACCATCAGGGGAACATAAAGCAGAAATGCCTGAATGCAGGATTTTCCCAAGCCAGCAAGCTACTGAGATAGACATGACAAGTCATTGTGTTGATGACCAAGCTGAAGAGCATAATAGGTTGTAGGTTTTGCCTGTGGGAAAAGAGATTGTTGAGGGGAAATAGTAAGATTAAATTGAGAGCCCCAAAGCCATTCTATGCTTTCTGTATTCTTCTTTTGTCATATTTTTTTAAATTTTGATTTTGTAAAATTTGATGCCACTTGTTGAAAAAGACAATCTAAATACCCTTTCTTCAACCATGCTAAGCCTTGTAGCATTTGCAAATGTAACATTCATAGATTTAAATTGATCACTGAACTGAAATTCTGGGTATACTAAAAAGCCATACAAAATAGGGAAATACATGATAATAGCCTGAGCTGACACACAAGAAATTTATGAAACCTCTACTCCCCATGAAGACTAAGAACAGCCTCTCCTTATTTAACATTTGGGATACTACATCATTACTGCCTGTTCCTCATTAACAGTTAGATGAGATGCTAAATATAAAGTGAGCCTGACTAGAAATACAAGATAATAAATTTGATAAGTTACCATTTGTAAGCTGTAATAGTTCCAGAGCTGGTTCTGTATTCTGCTCTCTGTTGCCCTCCAAGTGAGAATGTGACATTTCTGAGATGGTTTCCTCTACTACTGATTTCCTGGTCTTGACAAGAACAATGACTACTAGAGGGTAAATGACCTATAGAAAATATAGTTGGCATAATGTCTTGGCAATGAAGTGAGCTAACCATACTGAAGCAGCCTGAAATATCTCACTTAGAAGGCTACTAACAAATTGAGAAGCAGCACTTCCTGATGAAGATTCAGGTAACTGTGACATCGTCAATAGTGTTACTAGATATGTAAACTAACCAAGGACATTAGTATCAATACTCATAAAGTGAATATGAGAACTTAACCTGAATTATGCCATAGATCAGCCCAGATTCTATGAGAAGAGTAAGAACTTTTTGAGTATCTGTTCTTTTATATCTCTTCTCCTTTCTCCAGAACCTGTAATACAACATGCTTCATTAATGAAAACACATGACAGAAGTTATTCCAATGAGTCAAAACTAACCCAGATTTTAGGTAAATAAGCCCTGTGCCTACAAAGTTCACTGAAAGACTGAGGAAAATGCAGGCTATGTTGGTACTGCTAACAATGGAGGCAGATGTGCCTGAAGTAACCACAATAGCAGTAGTGATATTCATTGCTATATGTTTCTCACTGCTCAGCCTGAATATAATTACTATGGATAGTATGATGCCTGTCTCACCTGTACTTCCTAGCATCAGAAGAATAAGACATATTTTGACACTAGCATTCCTTGGCCACATAACCCAGGCACGCCAGGCAACAGTTGAATCACCTAGAAGGAGCTTGGTTAAAGTCAATTTCAATATATAATGTATAAATTACAAAAAGAGACACTGACTCACACTTAGTGTAAGAGGTATATTTTCAAGTTGAACTACCAATTGTTCCCTATCAATTTGTTTGATAATCTGGCTTTCTGAAGAAAAGGAGATATAGATTGCAAGACTCTCTTTCAAGATCAGCATATAGTCACTGAGAGTACTGGCTACATCCCAGGTATATGAGAGGGATAGAATGATTGTCAAACTAAGGAGTATCTTCTGTGCCTTGCTTTTTAATCCTTGGGCCCTGTATTATCTCTGCCTTAGTGAATGTTCTTTAAAAACAGAAATGTAGTGGAAGACTTACATTAAGACCTTCAATGATATTATTGCTAGAGGAATCATGATACCTGTTGGTGTGAAGGATAGACTATAAACAAATTAATGAAGAGATGATGCATGGTCTCACCATATGATATTACCACCACTGCTAAACCAAGTGTATTAAAAATAAGAAGGTGGCCAAGCTCTTGAAGCATGGTGGCATCATCTGAGTCATTTGATGTCATGATAAAGGTCTAGCTCTAAGCCTTACAGCTGAGATACCAGAACTGTCAGAGGTGGGCTCAGGCTGTCCTGTGTTGGGGTTCTGTCAATATCTCATCTGAGTATTTATTGAGTTTATATATTCATGGCACATTCTAAAATCAGAGTGTTCTCGAAGCAATTCCAGTTGGTCTCAGGCTAGCAGGATACCATGAGAAATGGAAAATGGATGATATGATGGATTTATCATTTCCAGAAGTGGTCATGGTATGATATTTGTATTGTATTAGACAGTCTCGATTCAATGATGAATTCTGAATTTTGAAATCATTGGCTGGCTGCTGACAAGATCCAACCAAGCTGCTTTTCAGAATTTGTTGTTGTTCTTTGTCTTATGATGATTGAAAAGTTGATATCATGTCATGTCTGTTCTTTATAGCAACCTCGCTTCCGAGTCCTATGCTTAGTATTGTATCTGATTGTGTCAGTGCAAACTTGTTACTGGCATAATGGACTCAGTGACAACAAGAATGGTAAGCATGTGTTCTCATTGACAATCTCACACCTGTCAATGCATAGTCAGTCCCCTGCCAGAGGTACTCTCAGGCCTAACGATCTTCCTACTACATACATCTATCTCATCATGTAAATCTCTTCTTTTCCTGTACATGTGTCTGTCATGTTTGGGCACTGTCAATTCCGTTTCATTCTTATTGTCAATCCTTGTTCCTGTCCCTTTTCAAGTTCACAGGAGCATCCTTAGTATCATTTGCCATTCAAGTTGAACGTTCAATGTTTAAAATTTCACTTTCACATACAGTCTCGAGTCCCCTCGTCGATCTCGATCCATTACGGTAGCGTCTCCACGTCAAGTTAGCTTTGGATACCACCCGGATACCACCGAGAAAGTCAAGGAGAAAGTACGATTTCATTGCTATTTTCCCATTCTCCCCGTTTGTCCTCCTGCAAGTTCTTACACCTTTGTATGGTCCTGGGACATGTCATATGACCGCTTCACATGCGCCGACGGCACAGCGAGCCTCCCGAGATCGGCGCTGTAAGTAGTACTCTAGTGATACCGCTTCCCTGTGGCCTGTAGGCCTGAATTCTTATACTTCGGTGAAGAATGTTTCATACAGTGCTCATACAACGCAAGGCCAGCTTGAGAACCCGAGCTTCCTCTAAGATAATAAGTTATAGTGTATGCAGCAACATATAAGCAGTGAGCCACATAATGGCCCACATTAACTCATTCGTGAATAGCATAATTAGTGTTCTTGTCCATGATATTTCTGACAAGCTGCGAGAATCTGACTTAAGAGAGTCGAATTCGAGGCGGAAGGAGGAGGAAGAGAACCGGCACCAGCACAAAGTCCCATTGAGGAATGGCTGGGTTCCGCACTATGTAGTACGTGTCGTGTGCATGCCGAAGGCATTCATATAACATATTGCTATGATCAGTAGACCACCGTCTACTGTCTTGCAATACCCCAGCCAATGATACTCAGGCTACTAGTATCACTATAATTATCTATTCCAAATTTATTCCATTGATAAAACTAGAGGCTGTCAGTGAAACATGTACTCCAATGCAATATATGTATACTGCCCGCCCCTCATAGACAGTACACACATTTGCTACGACCGAGCATACACTATTGCGCCAGTTGAATATGTTGCGTGAAGGGAAGTTGGTCAGGTTCCGCTAATTCCCGTTAGATTCCCGCTCCGCTTACCTTGCCGCGTCGGCGTCACGCATGTATTACTAAGCAACTGTGAACGCATCACGATAGCTGATGAATTAATAATGCTTACGCGCTACATATATATTAGGATATGGTCCATAGACCTCTTGACCTCATTGCCCGGTTGTCAACTTTCCATCCCTTCTAAGCTCATCCAAAACCGGAGGATTTGGATCGAGATCGACGAGGGGACTACTAACTCTTCACATACTATGCTTCCATTCAAGCTACCGTATCACAATCCAAGATTGTGCCCTACATGTGACTTCAACGGTCAACCACCCATCAAGGGCCCGGGGTCGAAATGTACTATAGTCTTGTGGTGCAGTTGACCCGGAGGGAGATGGACATGGACACACTCCTACTCCTACTTTCATTCCTAGAACGGTCGGGTGTTGGGACAGTACTAAGGGCTAAGGGAATCCCGCGCGCGACTCTTGGCAAAGGAAAGGACGAAGGAAAATGATTGGCAGTGAATTTGGGTGGTGATGCTACGTAGTCAAACCAGTTAGTATGGATATAAGTGATTTAAGTAAATAGAAATGCAGGAAAAAAAAAAAGGAAAGGGACGTACGGGAATTAAAATGTGTATCGCACCGCAGCCCACCGTGACGATCGTACCCTGCGTGTAACCCTATAACCCCAAGCCAACCATCTTCGATTCTTCACCGGCTTCATCAGCACCATCAACGATGACGAATACCCAGGACCAGAAAGTTTGACACGGGCATTGGCAGTGGTAACACCAACTACAACACCCTGACCCTCCGAAAGAGCACGCCACTTCATCCCTGACGAAGCGAAGGAAAATGATTGACGATGAATCTGGGCTGGGTTGTGATGCTACGTAGTCAAACCAGTTAGTACGGATATACTGTAACAGGAATGCAGGGAAAGAAAGGAAAGGGACGTACGGGAATTATACTATGTATATCGAACCCCACAATCAATTGGACCTTGGTACCCTGCGTGTAACGGGGCCTAGCCCAACCATCGTTGCTTTGCCTGCGCAGACCCAGGACCAAATTCAACACCGTGTCGTGCGAGAGCTATGCACACGAAGAACGAAGGTACGGCATCGAAGGCCTGTCGAAGGCTTGTCGAAGACGAAGATGTTTTGAGCAATAGCGATCGGGACCGCGTTGATCAGTTTCATTTGCGGGCGGACGACGGACGGACGTTCTTGACAGGCTGAAAGAAAAAACGCAGCAGCGCGAGCTACGGCCAGCCTACTTAGCAACTAACTTAAGTATTCCGAAGTAGCCGCTCGTCCGAGCTTGGGAGGGGGAGTGTGCGCTGGTCCCCGCTGGAGATGTCGATGAAGATGGACAAAGGGATGTGGGTGTAGGAGCTTGAGGAGAGCAAGGGGTAATGACGATGACGATGGGAAGAAAGAAGGAAAGTGGTTATGGAGACCTAGATGATAAGAAAGACGAGGAATCGGACTCTGTCAAGAATACAGGTGTTGGGGATGTAGGGAACCAGGATGAACTTTGTGGCCTGCCGTCTGTATCTGTAAGAGCCATGGTATATGCCCGGGGTTGAGAGTGAAATACCGAAGTGGTGTTGTAGTCAACACGTTCCACCGTTTCGGAGAACATGTTACACCGGAGATGGGCACAGAGTCGGATGTACGGATAGTATCGGATACCGAAACTGAACGAGCTCATTCATGTTACACCGGAGACGGACACAGACACGGACAGGACACGGATACCGAAACTGAACGAGTCCGAGCCAGCGGCAACTGGTCATTCCCATCCGAAGAAAATGAAAATCTGTTATTCAAGTTCAACGTTCAAAATTTCACATACTATGCCGCCCTTGTGCTGGTCATTTATCGTACTTAGTCACTGTCAGATTGGTGGAAGGGGTGCAAGGAACTTTAGTCCGTCGGAACGGCTACCGTCGGCCATGAATGGAGCCGTGTGGCAGTGCAGCGCATGACCCACCTGCCATTTCTGGGATACCATCTCCTCTTCTCCATCGTCATCCTCCACTCATCAGATATCCTTCGTCCTCACCGCACCTTTCGTCGAAGAGCAAACACCAAACACCCTTAGAACGGCCAACGACGAACGAAGGACGACGAACGGAGAGATACAACAGACCAAGAGACGAGGAGCGAGAAATTCGGATTCGGCTTACGAGGTTCGGGACGAGCACCAGCCAGCACCGCAGCGAAACCGAAACCGAAATTGATATCGAACGTTTACGATTCATATACTTATCAAGAACAAAGCTAAGCTTGGAGTGAAGAATGCATCTTTCGATAAAAGACGCTATACTCCCCCAGCCTCCGAGTTTCACCAAGAAAAAGAATTACGAAGTACATCAGGTACTAGGTGAAGGAACCTTTGGAAAGGTCGTTGTAAGTCAACCTCCCTCGAAAGTTCTCTTTGACTCGCTTGCTTGCTTGCGTGATTACTCCACAACAAAAAAAAACAACCCCCCCCCCCCTCACGTTCATCCGCTGACTGACTCATGCTCTTTTTCTTTTCCTTTTCCTTTTCTTACAGAAAGCAACATGGCACGTCCCACCCGACCAAATATCCATAGCCGAACGTGGCGCCGCAGCAGATACCGACGACTCTTCTTCCGCTTCCGCTGTAAAACCTAAACCAACGACGAAAAGTTACCTCTCCTTCGCGTCGTCAAAGTCGTCTCTCGCTTCGTCAACCGGGACAGAAGCCGGGAGTTCGACCAAAGGTTCGATTAAAGGTGGCGCGGGTGGTGCGGGTGCGGGTGCAGGTGCAGGTGGGGCAGGCCAAGCAATGCTAAAAGAGGTTGCATTGAAGATTATCCCAAAGAAGAAAGTGAAGGGCAATGAAGCTAGTGTTTGGGGTGAGATGGAGGTGTTGAAAGGGTTGGATCATCCTAATATCGTGCGTACCCTCCCCGTATCCTCCCGTATCCCCGAGTTCCCACTTCCTCGCTTCGCTTCGTTTCAAACGCTAATCCCATCCCTCTCCCCTTCACCCCTCTCCCCTTCGCCCCCCTCCCCTCCCCTCCCCCTTGTTCCGTTCCGCTACACGCCCCCCAGGTAAAATTCTACGAATGGTTCGAATCACGCTCGAAGTATTACCTCTCCTTCGAGCTTGCTGTCGGTGGGGAGCTTTT
>RCHF01002063.1:0-16363 GCA_003987895.1 Neonothopanus nambi | reverse complement strand
TGCCAGCCAGCTGTTACACATCCTCAACACCTGCAGCATATCTACTCCTCCAATCCACCACCATCCTGCTGGACTTCAGACCCACCCAGAACATCCATCTCAATATCATCTCCTAAGTCAGAGTTCCTTCTCACCAGAGAGCTATCATGCATATTGGAAGACTCTGATGCTTCACCCTCTACAAATTGCATTGAGGCAAGTGTAGAATTCTCAGCTGGTCCTTGATTGTTCTGCTGAGATTGAGAAGATATCTCTGACATTGTCTCTTCTAGCACAGACTTTCTGTACTTGATAAGAGCAATCAAAGCAAGTGGATAGATGGCCTGTAGAGAGTAAAAGTAGTCAAGAGCTAGTATTGAAATGATGCATGAAATATCCATACTGAGGCACAGTCAAATACTGTGGAAAAAATAACATTCAGAAATATGGAAGTAGTACTTGTAGCAACTGATGCAGGTAGTTGGGAAAGTATCAGAAGTAGCAATATTTGGGTTAACTAACAGACATTAGCCATCAAATAAGGAAGCTGAGTAATGTGATTCACCTGAAGAGAGCCATATACAAGGCCTGACTCTATGAGCAATGCAAGAATCTTCTGAGCATCTGTTCTCTTGTGTCTTCTTCCATGTATAGACATTGTTCTTTGATGCTGCCTAAGTAAAAATATGGATGCATAGCCAGGCTTTGTCAGAGGAACAATTGGAGGAAAGTAGGAAACACACCAGGCTTTTGCATAAATCAGCCCAGTGCCTAGTATGTTTACTGCCAGGCTAAGAGCAAAACTGGCTACATTCAGGCCATCATAATCATCCACATTCACAGGAACAGGAATTGCAGCACTTGCAAAGTTCACAGCTATCCACCTTTGTAAGCCATATTCTTCACCATGGAATGTAAATAACCTCCAACCAATATTGGCTAGCATGAAGAGAATCAGGCTTGATTGAACCCAGTGATTCCATGGCCACATGACCCATGCCCTCCAAGCAATAGTCATATCACCAAGCAGAACCTTTTCATCTCAGTTAAGCATGATAGTTTGAGTGGACCTCACTTACATTTAGTGTTTCTGGCCAGTTTTCAAATGCTAATAGTGATTGAACAAAACTATTGGCCTTTGCAACTCTTTCCTCCAGAGAGGGTGAGAAATTCCTTGTCAATCCTTCTTTATACAGAAAACATAATTCTCCAACTTTAATTGCTACATCCACAGTGAATATGAGGGATGAAAGGCAGATGAAGGAAAAGAGGATCTTCTGTGCCCTGCTCTTCACTCCTTCATATCTAGAATCAGATAAGGATCAGGAAAAGGTCTTTGAATTTGACATGGTTACCCACATGAATGCCCTGATTGTCAAGAAAGCAAGGACAATGAAGAATGCTGAAATGAAATCAGGAGAATTAGTTGATCAACCATTGGATGTAATTTTTATTCACCATATCCAACTGGATATATAAATATTGATGCACTATCCAGCAAAATGGCAGTACCAATGTCAGAAAGTTGAGCATTTTCATCTGGAGTCATCTTGTGTAGGAGACACTTGCAAGAATGATGGGGAACAATATGGCCTCCTTGCTCACAAGGCTAACTTAAATACAACAGTCACAATCTTAAATTGCAGTGCAGTTGATGGTAGCTGACCCCTCACATCAATCCATCTTCTGAATGAGATGAACTCTGATTAGACCTCTAATGCAGGGGAATTTGAGTGGTGGGCTCCACTTCTTGTTACCTTGTTAGCTACTAACTGTAGTAGGCATGAGTGGACCATAGATTTCATTTCCTGTAAATGTGAAATCTTGTATTTTCACTTCCCACTCAGTGTTCTTCCAGTGGGAACATACACCAGTACATTCCTGTGTATACATGAAACATGTAATGTGTAATATGGAAATGTAGATATACACAAATAAACTTTGGGTAATAAAAAAACGCACCTATAATTTTACTGAGAGTACTGAGAGTATACTACTACATATATATGAATTCGAGATTGATTCTCGTCCTCATCCTTTTATTTTCATTAAAGCCTCTGCCCTGAATGGTCAATATCAATATTTTTAATCTCGTCACATCCCCAGTCTCCAGCTCATGCCTCGGAACTGCCACCGCTGCCACCGCCGCCACCACCACATCGTGTAATGTGTAAAATGCACTCATCAGGCTTGCTCCACTTCACCTGATGCACCCTCCTCATTTCTCGGAGCTTGTTAAGTGCGCGCACATACACTCACTTCAATTGGATAACAAGGCACCCTAATTACTATTCCAAATAATTTGTATCCTACCTATGCTTTATCAATATCACTCACTTCCCCCCACCATCCACATACCTCTCCCACCCAACCTCCTCCAACCTCCCAGCCTTCCCCTCAACCTCCCCCTCCATCTTCTTCCGAGCCATATACTCCCTTACCTCATCTGCCAGTCGAGGGATGGATGTGGAGAGGATATGTACAGCCAAAAGAGTGGCGTTGGTGGCGTTGTTGATGGATACGGTTGCAACTGGTATGCCTCGCTACACATCGAAAGGCAAAGACAGAATGGGTAAATTAAAACTCGACATAACGGCATCTAACCAATACTCAACAACGAATCAACCCCCCCTAACATACACCCCTTCACCAGAACACCCACAACTGGAACTTCCGTCAACGCAGCTACCATCCCAGGTAAATGCACCGCCCCACCCGCCCCAGCAATAATAACTTTCGAACCCCTCCCCTTCGCCACCTTCACATATTGAACCATCCGTAGAGGCGTTTGGTGCGTGGATATGATGGGTGGTTCATATGGAACACAGAAGAGTTCGAGGGTTTGGGTGGAGGAAAGGAGTGTTAGGAGGTTGGAGTTGGAGTTTGAGTCCGTTATGATGCCGATGAGGGGAAGGGGATGGGAGTGGCGTGAACCTGGGGGAAGTCTGAGTCTGAGGTGTATAAGGCGATGTCGAAGGGGAATAAGAGGGCATGTGAATGTGAACGCACGGAAACTGTGGATTCTTCGATGATARTTATATGTCCCATCTCTTGACCCTCCCTACACTCTTCTTTACCATACAAATGTACACTCGCTCCAAGTACACCCAACGATTTCCTCATCAACGCCTTAACCCTCTCCATCCCCTCCTTACTCCCAGACGTACCAATAACGTTCAACATCATCATGTATGGGACCTTCATCTCCATCAAACCTAAAGGTAGACCAAGTATCGCCTAGAGATGAATCTCATATTGAGAAGTATAACATGCTTCAACATTGTAATGGCCTGAGTTGTGTGGGTGGAATGCTATTTCATTGTTATAGAGAGTTCCGGCGGGTAGGAGAAACGTTTCAACTGTGTATACGCTGGCGCCCAAGCAGGTTTCTATGGCAGTGATTGTGATTTTTTGGGCGAGAGTGTTGATGTTGTCCCACTCGAGGAGTAGGAGGAGCAGGAAAGGGAAGAAGAGGAAGAGGAAGGGAAGGGGGAGGAAGAGCGGAGGGGAGTAAAAACAAGATGTCAGATCAGCTTCGACTGCAGGGTACGCAATCACTTCGCCTGAAGTAGATCTAACAACCATAACCGCAACTTCTTTCTCAAATTTAACCATTTTTCCGTGTACAACTCCTTCTGTTCACCCTCACCACCCAGAGTGTCGATAGCCCCCGGCATCTTCATCAGATGAATGTGAAATGAAATTCCCCTGCCATACGCTATCCTTTGAGATTTGAGCATTTTGGATGGAAACGATTCGTGTGGCAGGGTTGATTGGGAGGAATGGGCCGGTAGGGAGGAAGTGAGAGTGGAGGTGTCGCCGTTGTTTCTGTCGTCTTGTTTTGGGAGAGTTAGGCTGGAGCTGTGGGCGAGGAGAGTGTGATGGTAGGGGCCTCGTCTTGTTTATCTTCGTCTTCATTCTCCTCGAAGGCTGTTTTTCCTCGTCTTCTTCATCACCTCGCTGTTATCGTTCCTGACTCTAGCACCCTCTAATTATATCTCCCTCTCTACACTAGGACCCAAACCTAACTCAAGCGAAACATAATGAGAAAATCGAATTGGGTGTGTCACAAACGCGTACACGTACACATTGAATTGACTTGCTTTCTTCAGGAGCCGAAATTGTTCCATCTTCATCTTTAGAATCTAACCAACTCGGAGAAGGTTCCACAATCCAAAGCTCAAGAGATTTGAATGTTGTTCCAGCGCACCGTGGTCATGGAGAGGATGTAAGTTAGCTTTCAATGACATCATCATCTTCACGTGAGCTGTACGTACGTGGCAACATTCGGACCGAAAGGGCCGTCCAGCTACCACAAAGGCTTACATAATGTTGACCTGCATTGAACGACGACGTTGACGTTGACGGTTTTCTTTGGGTGTCTTCGTTCTGCCAAACTTTTCAAGAAAAATGGATTGGTACGCACTCGAGCTCTTCTCACCAACAACTCTTGACTTTTCGTCATAGATTCCACGCTCAATTCAACCGCGTTTGTAGTTATCCGGTATGGTAACAGCACCACTGACTCCATCAGCGAGCCAACCACCTCGCCACCCTCAAAGACAGCTGTGTCAATCTAGACGATGACCAACTTACCCTGCTCGAAACTCAAGACGTCCCCTCCACTGCTGCAGAGCGATCTTCAACAGTGCATTTGGCATTGTGAGTGCTTTGACCTATCAGAACAGGTGTATGGATGTTGAGATTCGTTTTTTAGACATACAATGTTGTTAGCTATACTAGGTTCTTCATTAATGACACGACCTACAGTGAGTATCATGTCTTCTGCATAATATCTTCCTGGTCTCAATTCTCTTCGTCACAGTCTAGTCAACTATATCTACCAGCCATGCCAATAGTAGCGCTATAAACAGCTCTAACATTGCCTATGCTACTTTCGATTACAATACATGGTCTGCTGACTCTGTCGTAGGTGTATTCCTTTCTTAGAACACGTTACGTTTTCCTGACTTGATTGAATAGATCAACAACTTGTATCATCGTGTGTGTCTTATTGCCGGAATGTCTACCATTACAACAGCCCGTATTTACTCCTCGGATTTCTATAGTGTACCATCTCCACGGTCAAGACCTTCGGATCATCGCTCAAGGTACTGGAGAGCTTACCAACAAAGAAGCTGATAGTTTGACTTACAACATAACCAATCCCGTTACTTGATGAATCTATAGCACTTTGACTTAAGTTATGTGTGACTTGTGAACTTTGGCTTCATCCAGCTTCAGCTCAACTTAAGTTCAACATTGTCAGAGCTATAATTTGTTACAACAGGATACAATTGTCTTAAGCTTAAGCTTCAGCCAGCTCAAGGCGCAGCTTAAGTCCTTGTCACAGATACATTCATTGCAACATAATACAATTGTCTTAAGCTAATACAGATGCCCCAACTTAAGTTACCCAAGCCTTTGTAGTCCTAATGACAGCCCCATCTTAAACCACCTAAGTCATCTTAAACTCCACATTCAAAGTACAGCAGACCATGCCAGTCTAAAGGTCAACTTAGGTCAACTTAAGTCACAGCATATGAAGATGGATTAAGACCAGCTCACCAAAGAAAAAACAGCCATCTAAAGACAAACAAGTCAGTTAGAGTCTTAAGTCAAAATGAAATCTACTCACCTTCAATAAAATGTTAAACCTTACATGAGATATCCTGTAAGTCACCATCTCAAGACACTAGCTTAAGACTGTCTTACCTGAAAACTTTGAGGGGACTCATTGCAGACCTTGGAGCTTAAGTCAGCAAAGCCATCTCGAGTTTAAAGCTCAAGACACATACAAAATTATTTTTTTGCCTTACTGTTCTTTGTCCTGCTCCGGGTGGCACTAGTCGCAATTTGGCTTGTAGCTTGCCTGCCCTTCTTGGCTGTTTGAGTAGGATGCTCCTCGACCAGTTCCGGTGCCTTACGCTTCCTTCCTCGTTGAGCTACACTTGGTGCCTTAGTATCCTCTCCAACAGTACCGCCCGCAGCATCACTTTGTCGAGTGGACCGGCGCACAGGTGCCGTCACAGAATCAGCTTCACCCTTCTGTCGGGTGGAACGTCGCGAAACTGCCGTCACAGAGTCCTGATTGACTTTCTTCCTACGTCCCGATGCCACTGTTGCAGCTACAGAAGGTTCGTCACTCTGCACGGCTGCAGTAGTGCTGCCGATATTGCTGATATCTGTGAGGTTAGCTGACTCAGTCAACTCGAAGGCCACACTAGGAGAGGTGTCGGAGAGCACCTCGGCAACAGTGGCAGAAGATACATTAGTGATAGTATCACAGGGTGCATCAACTGCAGTATCCAATGGTGCATTAACCATGGTATCAGGGGGTGAATCAACTGCAGTATCAGGAGGTGCATCGACAACAGTACTGGAGAGTGCATCAACGGCAACATCGGCAATCTCAGCAGTGGTGTTAGAGGGTGCGGCAGCAGTGGCATCAGAGGACGTGTCAACAGTGGCGTCGTTTGACTGCACAGCACATCTAACTGTCTCGTTGGAGTGGCTAGGATGGTCATTGTTGAATTCAGTCGAAGTACTGGTCAAGAGGGCAGGTGGAGCATGAGAGGTGTCCATAGATTTCGTTTCCGTGCTTGATGAACTGGGAGCCGCGTCAACACGGAGGAATTCGAAGGGAGAGGAAGCAGATATGCCAGCGGACTCAAGTAGCCACTCCATGAGACTGTACAATGCAGCTGTTTTGAAAGCTTTGTCGAGCGGATTCCTGAGGATTGGTATCGGATGCGCTTTCATGTCAACGAACTTCTCAGGCGACGTCTGTAGTTCAGTGTAAGGAGGAAGTCCATCACGGCCAGCAAAAGCTTCAAAAATATAACTGTTAGCAACAACTTGTTGTTCAAAAATACAAACGTACTCCATAAAGCCTGAAAATAGGCTGAAAGCAAATCTCGCAACTCCTGTGAGGTGACGCTCTCTGCATCGAGATCAGGGAATCTTGGTCGCCCTTCAGAATCTAGAGGAATGACATGTTTCGTCTGCGAGGTTTCTAGTTCTATATAAAATTAATTAGCTCTTCATTTTAGAACAGATGTGAACTACTCACTCGGACAATATTTTCTACTGAATTTTGACCAAGCTTCAATGAACTGATTGTAGGATTCCTCCTCTTCATCAGCGAAATCAGGATGTTTCGGGTCCCAGTGGCCAGAGAGGCTGAAGAAAACTGTGTCAAACCGCAGTCTCATACAAACATGGGAAACATACCTGCCACTCTCGATGGTCCCGTCACTACGAGGGAATGAATACATGAGCATCAGTTCTGCCTTTCCAAGATGCTGATATTGGCACAAGCTCGACAAGACTTCATGAGCGCCGGCAAGAAACTGGTCTTGATTTCTGAATAGTCGTCAGATATATATAAGATACAAAAAAAAGCTGAATTGTGTACTGATGAGCATTCCAGAAAGACCTCGCCTGAGCATCATAAGAAGCCTTGCTTGACTCTGCATCCCATAGTTCGTTGAGGGCTCGTTTGAACTTCGCACCAGTCTGGTCACCGTCAAATGTATCGGCATGAGCACGTATCTCCTCCTCCTTCTGATTCCTGAAGAACGTCTTGCCGTCGATAGTCTCAGTGGTGAGAACCTGCCACAGCCGTGCAGCTTTGCGCATACTCTGAGCGCACTTAATGGGATCATGCGCAGAAGAGGTACTGCCACTCGATTCTCCTTTTAACGCATGTCGACGCTGCTTCTGTCGCTGATTTTTGAAGAACTTTTGAATAGACTAGTTAAGAAGTCTGCATCAGTAACGACAAACATAGGGATGTGCAAGGACATGCTGTTTTCCATTCCCCCTCTGTCTTCGTTGTGTTTGAAAGCTTGCCTTTGAAATCATCGTGGTTGAGGATTTCCGGAACAATCTTGTCAAGATGTTTCTTCCTCGATGCATTCTCTTCCTTTGCAAGGTAATCAGGCAGGTAGGTCTGTAGGATTTCCTGTTGACGTGCAGTGAAAGGACTTTCAGGCATGTTGAGAGCGTAGCAAGCAAAAGGTAGGACTAAAGAAGAATGATTCGCAATTATGGTTGAAAGCTGATTGAAGACATTGAAAGTCAATTAATTGCTATGATTGCCACGTGAGTTTTCGTTCACTGACAGGACAATACACACTAACCAGATATCGTAATGTCTATAGAACCACAGTGTCACAAAAAACTGGAAGTCAGTGGCAACTACAGAGAACAATAGGAGGATGCCGACCTGAGTATGTTCACCGAGAAAGCAAACAAGAAAATGCAATATTCTACCTAAAGCAATGTATGTATGTACTAGGACTAATGCATACGATCTAATCTCAACGGAGTAACGGCAGCTCGTCCAATCGTGTCAAAAAAGTATTGTAGATAGATAGATACAACTCGTCTTTCAAATGCTTCAAGGACAAGATTGTTCATATAATCCTGTTCACGGACATCCTTGACAGCTCTACATCGTTGAGCTGATCCACGCCAATCCAACATAAGATCCCTCAAAGCAAAGATGAAGGGCTTGCGAGCAGCAGGAACATCTGCTGCGAACCCCTCATCAGCTTTCGAAAAGTTCAATGCAAGCATATCGTATTCAATCACTCCTGAACCTGACCCAAAGAAGCAGCGGTCAAGACATCTCCGATGCTGCTCATTCACATGTTCTTGGGCAGTGAGTTCACTATCCAGAGCATGCAATTCGCATCGGAAGTTCAACTGTGAAAGCTCCCAGATGATTTCCTTGACAATTACATCCGGTATATCAGCCCCAGGTTCAATCGAACTTCCCCTCCAAGTCACAGGACCAGGAGCATCTGTAAGGTTGACTTCCACTCCACTTCTAATCAAACAATTGCCAAGAATGTCTCGTATGTTTGATTTGCGCGCATCCATGACACCACCAGGCTTTTTGGATATGCAGAAGTCGCCACTCAATATCTGCCGCCAATATGTGTTTGGCAAGCCAGCGGGTTCAGGGCTCGTCAAACGGAAGATCATAAGGTCCTGGTATCTCAACCAGTTATAGCAGTATGTTGAAGTCTTTTCTCTCTTTTGCACAGAGACAAATAGCTGAGGGTCAGGAAAGACAAAAACATTCAGCACACGAGAAGGGGGTGCTGTCTGATCAACCGCTGACAATGCGGACTGCCACGAAGGTGAGAAGGGAGGGAAGAGAGTAGAAGTTGGCAAGCTGAACATGTCCCGACCACTAGATTTCTTCGATTGGTGACCATCATCTGCAAAAAGAGAAGAAAGGATGTTAGTAATTGTAAAAGTATTAAAAGAACTCAAACTGACAAGGTTTTGATCCATGCTTCCGTTTGCGATCATTTTCACTGTGTCGTTGGACACCAGCAGACACCAAAGTCGAAGAAGCAACGGCATTGAAGTTAGGGATATGATATGATGCGAAAGGCGAATATGTTTGGAAAGCTGACGAGACGTGCTTAATGATAGCATCGTATTGCGCGCGCACATTCGCCACACCGTGGAATACTGTTTGACCTAAAGCAAGGTAAGGTGATTCTGCACGGCAAACTGTGTCGAAGGACACCAGTGGGGCCAGCTTTGCCACAGACACTTCAGGAACAGCAGTCACTCGACGAATATACCAAAATGGTATACCCACACTGAACAGCAGAGAGGCATCGTCGATGTTGGAAACAAATGCTCCAATAAGTGGAGCAGGGGTATGAACCACTGTACTTCGGCCAGTCATACGAGGCTTGTAGACTGTGCAGTACTCCAATAAAGCATGAGATACGAGGAAAGTTCGCTGAACAGCAGTAACTGCCATGCGAACTTGTTGAATTGGCATAAGGAGTGAATCCAGACGAGTCGTGTATTCAGACAGTGCCCGGAAGTATTGATGCGCAAGATTAGCCTCGGTGGTATTATCATGTGTAGAACAAAAATGTATATATGAGGAGCGCAGTTCATCGACTGCTTGTCGGAAACCCTTGACCTTCGAAGCTTGCAACTTCCCCAAACCTGTCGCTATACCTCGCCGCTCCTCCCGAAAGCTCTCCTCGGTTGGTGTCCACCACATTATCGACCAACGATGATCATCTTCAGGCCGGCGAAGTATGCATGCTAAATGGCAAAGCTCCCGACACCATTCTTGAGGCCATTGAATAAAGTCATGTTCTGCAAAACGGAAATCTGCACGCATACGCATAGAGTCGATGATTGGATTGAGTGAATAGACTGGCAGGGATGCGTAGGGAGTGGTGATGAACAGTGAACCGCCAGGAAGGACAGCAGCCGCGGCACAACTATATGCTGATGCAGGACCCGCTAGGTGAAATGAATGAGAAGCTATACTTTAGTTTGACCAACTGCAAAACCTACGCTTTGGCTTGCGATGAAGCAAAAGAGTGTGATCTTGATCGAGCTCCTCAGCAGTGGGACATCTTGACAGCTTCAACAAGTGATTAGAACAGTAGATTTAATGACAAAAGTATCACGGACGTACTTGCGAAAATGACATCTTTCACTGGATATTAACCTAACGAGTCTCTCAATCCCCAGACAAGCAAAACGCCCGCAGCGAAACCTTGAATCTTAGTAGAATGCACTCAGTTCCATATTCGTAGTCAGCATTGCTTCAAAGAACGGCAATGAGATGGACAGACCTACCGGTAGCGATGGACACCAGCCACTGAGAAAACCGATGTAAAAAAGACCAGCCAGCGAGAAAAGCAAAGTCTACTCAAAGTAGGACTATGCACGAACGCAACGCTACACAAAGTAAACGTTGCAGCGACCGACACAAAGTCAGGCGTCGTAGGGTCCCGGTTCAGACGAGATAGGATGCCTAGTGAACTTGGAAGACGACGTACGTAAAGCGAATGTAATGGTAACAAGCATAGCGGGGCACGGCGACTGTACAGCTGACGGGCGCTAACGCAACTTAAAGCGTGGGAACGGCTGTACAGTTGCATCACCTGAGACTTACTGGGGTTCGACAGCGCGTATTCAGCGCCCTTCTCCTTTTCTCCTTCACTCTTCTATATCTTTTTGACTCGTGGTTACGATGGGATGGAACTCGTAGGATAAATCAACGCCGCGTCAACTCAGACTCGCAGCTCAGCCATATTGGAAGTCTTAAGTTGGATTACAGGTATGTTGATTTTCKTAACGACTTTATGAAATACCGACTTAAGGAAATCCTGAATTATCTAGCAATCTCACGTATTCGACGCGTCGTGGAACTACGATTTCGTGCAGGTGTCAGACTTTGTGTCGGCCTAGTGGAGTATGCTTTGTGCAACTCCTCAACTAAGCAAATTGACTTCGAGTCGTTTGCTGATTTCTTCTGTTGGCTGTACACTCAATGTCTTCAATGAAATATGTATCGAGGTAAGCTTTACCACTGTGGCCTAATCACGCGGCGAGCTGACTATGGTACCTCTTATTACCCACCCATTGTCTCTTGCAAATCAACTCGACTTACACTTCGACTTACACTTTACCCACGTCCATGCCACCTGAACGCAAGCAGCAACGTCGCCCTCGTAACACTCTAACAGTTGCTCAAGAAACTTCGCTCGTTCATCATCAAATCGTCGATCGTGCCCAGCAGCTTAATGGTGATCGAGCTCCAAAAGGCCCGCCGTCTTGCCCTAGCGGCTCGCATGTGACAACTCTATGGGGAGGAAGTCGGGGCATAAACATTTGGCTGCGAAACGACAATAATTTTGGCAAATTCTACTCTCTAGTATGTGACTATATTCCCTTTGAATTATGTTTCTCACAGACAACTCTCAGTGTAAAGATGGGTACGGCAAGACATGCCACTTTCAATTTCATGAGCGACGTGTGACTGGCTTCGAGCTCGCTCGAGACTTGATCATGGCTGAACATCTTGCGCGAAAGGAAGCGTTAACTGATCCAGACCGTCGTCACCAGCTACCAACAGTAGTCGCGGTAGCTACTAGACAAGATAGACGCCAGTCAACACAACTCTCTTCCCCTTCCACATCTCCGCCACCCTCCTCTCCTCTTCGTTCTGGGACTTCTAGCGCAAGGATTCTTCAGGGACGTTCTCCGTCATTTCATAGACCTGAAGCCTCTAGCACTGGTATCCGTCGACGTCCCGCGCCATTTCCTATGACATCTCCACTACGCGCGCGCTCAGTTTCACCTTTGGGTGATCAGGACTTTGCCTCTAGGAGCTCTCCGATTCCTGCTCGGTCTGCCCTTCGATTCTCCTCCCCAATAGAACTCGATAGTGAAGAGGAAGCAGAAGAGACACCGGAGCTGCAACTCACAAAGACCGTGACTGCTTTAGTTTATCAGGTACGTTAAATAGGTTTCTCACTATACTTGAACTCATGTAGATGCTACTTACAGGATGAGATTCGATCGGTAACTTGTGAGCTCCCGCTTCGCAAGCCTGGAGGATTTCTGGTTCTCCGTGATCACAAAGTTGTCCTTGGTACCCTCGGTCTGGAAATCACTGATCGCATCCAGCGTTTCATGACAGATGGTGTATGGAGTGATATCTGCTGGAACGAATCAATTGCGCTTAGTACTGGTGACCTCATTCTACTCAAGCGGAAAGGAGTCCATGTTCAAATGTAGACATATATGTCCATCTTGTAGTTTACTGCTTTCACACTTTCGAATTCATACTTCATACTACCACATATTCAAATTGTGATGCTTTTTTGTGTACCTCGAATACAGGTGGCATAGTGACTTGTGACTTATCTCAATTGTCAATTGACTTTGACCGACTTAATTGCCTCTTTTAGCTTGCATGGAGCATATCTTTTGACCGCTGTGGTCTATTCTGGAGTGGCGCGATGTGTAGTGGCTTAAATTTTCTATCGCAGGTGGCTTTGATATTCTTTTCCATTGTTTCATATTCATCTCATGCGTCTTTCAGGTATACTCGTTGATTTGGCAGTGGTGTCTCTGCTTTCTTGCAAACTCATTTCTCATACTCGACTTTATGGCTTCTCAGCGCCCTCCGAAACGTAAACCAAAGACTTTGAAGAAGGAAGATGAAGCAAAATTAAAGAAGCACAAGATTTTCCATGGTGCCGACACTCTTTCTCGAATCATAGGTGATGGGAATCGACTTAGAAGCGTAAACCACGCTGCGAATTCTTCTACTTCGTCGTCGACTATCATCTCTGTTGATTCTATGCCCTCCACACCTTCAGTGTCAGCTGAACCTCCCTTTCCCGATAACACTACTCCAGTGGAGCCTTCTCCACAGCCTTCTCAAACAACTCGGGCATTGCTGGACATGATGGAACTTGTTCCTCAGCTAGCCAAGCTTATGCTCGAACACGAATCCAACAGAGAGGCTACCAACCAATGTTCGTGCGGTCGAGGAAGCTGTCTTGTCTCCTGCCATGATTGCATGTTTTACGAAACATCTTGCAAACACTGCTTCATTGAACGCCACCGTTCTATGCCACTACATTGGGCGCAAGTTTGGGATGTCGAGCACGGTTTCTATTGCCGCTCTGATATCAGCGTGCTGAGCGAGAAGTTTACCATACAGCTTGGACATGACAACGGTGTCTGTCCTAATCCTCATCCTCCCATCAAATTCGTCATCACTCACTCCAACGGTGTTCATGGAACGCGACTTTCATTCTGCAACTGCTTTCCTGGTGGTGACCGTGTAGATCAACTAATGCGTGCAAAGCTATTTCCTGGATCGAAGACTGAACCTATCTCTGCTTTCTCATTCTCGGTTCTCCGAGAGTACGACCTTCACAGCTTGCAGGCCAAAATCTCTGCCTACGATTATTGCCTCTCACTTCGTCGCCTCACTGACAATGTATTCACCCATCTTGTTAATGATCCCTATCAGGCCTTCATGAGGATCGCACGAATATACTGCTTCATAAAGGCAAAGGTTCGATTGGGTCAGGAACATGGTATAGATGAATATTTCCCCCATCGACCGCCTGGATCACTAGTTGTATACTGTCCATCGTGTCCTCGCCCGGGGGAAAACATGGATGGAGAGTGGTGGAATACACCACGTTGGCTAAGGTATGCATATATATTGACTTGTCATCTTTCAATCCTTTATGAACTGTTCAACAGGCATCTCATTCAAATGCGAGTTACCAGTGATGGTAATCATCAGGTTAATCAATTCTGGAAGAATACGGATCCATTCGACAAGTCTCTCTTTGCCGGTCTCTCATATTTCCCACCAACAACCGAGTACCTCGAATTCCTTGAGTCTCTGGGTGCTATTAGTCCTGAAGTTAGTCTGTACTTTACCCTCGAGATACTACGAATCTAATTCTCTTGATCAGGAATATGCCGCGCATTGTAATCATGTCAAAGTCATCGCTAATCAGGGCCGTATACAAAATCAAAACTGTGCGAAGACAGGTGCTGTCAACACGCAATGTGACCATGTCTTTGTTTTGGCAACTGCAGACATGCAGAATGGCGAGAGGTTTGTGTGTACCCTATCTGCTCATAATAAATGCTAATACTTTTGTAGATATGCCATAGTCGATGCCTCGTTCCACCATGCTTTCAAGCTGCAAGGGTATGGTGATGACAAGACGGACAATCACCGGCAGTTTGTCTGCTTTGCAGACAGCTACGACGCCATGTGCAGCTACTGGGTGCACAAGGGTAAACGTTTTGCCACATCAAGATATCTCGCTGATCAGAAAGAATTTGTAATCAAATTCGAGCATGGTATTCCTGACCTGCATATCAAAGGCCACCAAGATGACTGCATCGTAATCTTTGGTCACCCTTATCACTGGTGTATTGGTCATTTTCATGGGGAGACAGCGGAGTACTACTGGGTGGAGTTGAATCAAGTTGGAGGGTATACTCGGCAGATGAATGATGGACATCGTGAAGACACTATAATTGCACATCATCATGACTGGAATTGGCGGAAGACCACTAATGCGGGTAAGTTATGCTATTATCCTGAAGCTTTCCTTGTTGATTTGCTTATTACATTTGTTTCATAGCGGAGCTCACTGCACAAGCACTTAACTATGCTCGTTCACAGGTGCAAGCTAAGTGCGACTACTTTAGGCAGCTTTCTTTGGTCACCCCAAAGGCAGCTGAGTGGTCCCAACTATCAAGAGAACCTCGACAAGAGACAGGGAAAAACGGCAAGAAATACTATACCAGTGTTTATCATCGACCTCCACAAGCAGCACCGAGTCTACATGCGCTCCTTGAGCATCTCGCTGCCAAGGATGAATCAACGGCGCACCTAGGAGCTAAGCCAAGCTCTGTCGAGATATATTTTCGAAAAGTTTTTGATATTGAACGGTTACAGTAAGCTATGTCTCGTTATCTTGTTTTCATGATCTCGACGATTTGACATGGAATCAGACAGGAAATACGTGAAATTAAACAGAGAAATAGAAAGGATCCTAACGCTATGTCAGTACGTGACACGGAGGAACTCCATGGACGAAAGAACCGGTTACAAAAAGCTCTTCGTGAGTTTCGAGCTCGTCGGGCAGAGATTATTCCTCAAATTGCTCCCCTCATTACTGGTGCTGTGCAAAAACAAGATGACATGGAGAACGAGAAGCTATTCCTGCCTTCTGACTTGTCTGAAGTTGACAGATTAAAGTATGGACTCTCTGCTCTTGCGCGTGAGGAGATTACACTGCGTCAGGCTCAGGCAGATCAGGAAATCAGCAAGGTCAAGACAGTGGCAAAAGCCATTACCACTATGCTTCAGTTTCGCTCCAAGAGCATTCGTGGCCAAGGACCAAAAACCAGATCTGAACACGATGTTGCCAACACCTTCGTCAAACGTGACCGCCACATCATCGCATACAACCACGCACGCCAGGCCCTCGGCCGTCTGGGAGCAATAGATCTCACGAGTCCAGATTGCGTATACCCCGAACTGAAGCCCGAGCACACTCATAGACACAACGTTGACATCAAACGGCGCACGGGTGACTCAAAGCGCCGTGAGGGGCTGTTATGGACCATTGGTGCTGCGTCAGATCTTCTGGCAGGAGTAGAGCCGGGCGAGGACCTTCCAGTTGGATTGGATGAGGACTTGGTACCTGTCCCACTGGTCACGCCAACAAAGATGACTCAACGTATTGCACGTGTGTACTTTTTTTTTTTGAGGGGGAAGGCAAACCAGTTGATTGTCTATAGGTCCCACTGGTCCTCGAAAGAAGAAAGGCACACCCTCCCCACCAACAATAGTCCTTGAAGAAGACTCTGCTGCAGCTGATCAGGGCGACAAAGAAGTGGTCGATGAGGCTCATGAACAACGTGCTCAAAAGAAGGAGAAGAGTGGGTTTCTTCCAAGAAGTTTCTTATTGCAACTTAAGCTAATGGAATCCTGCAGAATATCGCAAGGATAGCTGGTTGTGGACAAGAGGAACCCGTAATATGACAG
>RCHF01002056.1:0-21511 GCA_003987895.1 Neonothopanus nambi | reverse complement strand
TGATCCCAATGCGCTTCCTCATTGGGTGAATGATTTCTGGCAGCTGAATGTGAACACTGTCCCTGATAGGTTTCCCTTGCCATGTATCAAAACCATCCTCACAGATTGTGCTAAGGGGAAAATATGGGGGAAAATGGACATGACTGATTCATTTTTCCAGACTAGGTTGGACAAGGATTTGATTCCTTTCTTCGCAGTTAATACACCGCTGGGCTTGTTTGAATGGACAGTCATGCCCCAAGGATTCCGTAATGCTCTGTTGATACAGCAATGTTACATGATGACAGCCTTATGTCCTTATATTGGAGTTTTTTGTCATGTATATTTGGATGACATTATTATCTGGTCCTCCTCTGTTGAGGAACATGAGAGACATGTAGAATTGATTCTACAAGCATTGAAAGAGCACAAATTATACTGTAATCCTACCAAGTGCTCTTTCTTCCAGCTGGAGATTGACTTTTTGGGACACCACATCTCAAGGGCAGATATATGTGCACAGGAATCGAAGCTGGAGGCAATTGCAGATTTTCCTCAGCTGAAGAACACAAAGGAAGTGCATTGATTCCTGGGCATGGTGTGATTTCTGGCTGGTTATGTGCCTAATCTCGCAGATTATACGTGCTGGTTGACTCCCCTGACACGTAAGGAATGTGATAAGTGATTTCTGCCTTGGACAAAGCAGCATCATGTTGTGTTTGAGAGTATCAAAGAGTTGATGATGTTGTCTGAGGTCTTGACGACGATTGACCACGACAATCCTGGGAATAATAAGATTTTCATTACTTGCAATGCCAGTGATTGGCATACAGGTGCGGTGTTGATGTGGGGTGAGACCTTGGAAACAGCTTGTCCTGTGGCTTTTGATTCTGCACAGTTGAAGGGAGCTGAATTGAATTACCCAGTTCATGAGAAGGAGCTCCTGGCTATAGTTCGTGCCTTGAAGAAGTGGAGGGTGGACTGCATGGGGATGATGGTGCATGTCCTCACTGATCACTGAATGCTTCAGAACTTCGATTCACAGAAGGACCTCAGTCGCCAACAATTGCATTGGCAGGAATTTTTAAGCCAGTTCAATTTGGTAATTGCATACATCAAGGGTACAGATAACACGGCAGCAGATGTGTTGTCTAGGGTTGCTGAGAATGGATACTCATCAGAGAACCCATTTGCTAAAGTGGTTGCTGAACAAGAGGCCAAGACCTTGCCAGATCAGGTTGACACTGGTTTGCTGGCAGTGGCTAGTGTTCTGAAGGTGTCCTTGGAGGAAGATTTTGTATCCAGCATGAGGGAGGGATATGAGAAGGATAATTTTTGCCAAAAGTTGGATGTTAGTTTGCCTGGAATATCACAGATGAATGGCCTTTGGTATGTGGGGGGTCATTTGGTGATCCCCGATCAGGGTGGTCTACACGAGTCTTTGTTTTGTTTGGCACATGACTCAGTGGGCCATTTTGGTGCAGACAAGTGTTACGCTATGTTGAAAGATTCCTATTATTGGCCGAGCATGCAAAGGGACTTGTATCAGTCATACATCCCTGCTTGTGATGAATGTCAACATAATAAATCAGGTACTACTACAAAGACAGGAAGGGGGCCTTTGCATCCGCTACCTGTTCCTGATGGTTGTTGTGATTCTGTAGCCATAGACTTCATTGGTCTGTTGCCAGAGGATGCAGGGTATAATTGCATTTGCACTATGACAGACAGGCTTAACTCGGATATCAGGATTGTGCCTACATGCACAGACATTTCAGCAGAAGAATTTGCAGCTGTCTTCTTCAACTTATGGTATTGCAAGAATGGCCTTCCCCTGGAGCTGGTGACTGACTGTGACAAGCTATTTGTTTCAAAGTTCTGGTGCACACTCCATAAGTTGACTGGAGTTTCGTTGAAGATGTCATCTGCCTTTCACACGGAGACGGATGGGGTGTCGGAGCGGTCTAATAAGACTATAAATCAATGTCTGCGTTACCATGTTGGTCATAACCAGAAGGGGTGGTCATCTGCCCTGCCTTGCATCTGCTTCCACATTATGAATTCTGTTGTGGCCTCTACTGGCCTTTTGATGTTTGAATTGAAGACCAGTCGTTCTCCTCATTTGATTCCACCAGTTGTGGCGCTCCCTGCTTCTGATGTGCCACAGGAGTTTGAGGTGAAGGAATTCTTGAAGAAGATGGAACTGGTGGAACAGGAGGCTAAGGACAGCCTACAGGCTGCAAAGGTTATTCAGGCTTATCAGGCGAACAAGGGACATACTATGTGGGAAGTCTTTAAGGCTGGGGATCTGGTTTTGCTTACGACGTTGCATCAGAGGCGGGAATATGTAAGTAAAGGGGAGAAGCATGCAGCAAAGTTCTTCCCAAGATTCAATGGTCTGTATGAAGTCATCGACACTCACCTGGAAACAGATTGCTACACCTTGGAGATACCAAATCAACCAAATCTTTTCCTGACATTTTATATCAGCAAGCTTCGACACTATAATGCAAATGATGATACCTTGTTTCCGGGGTGTTCGCTTAGAGAGCCTGAGCCTACCATGGTGGATGGTGTGGAAGAATATGAGATAGATCAGATTGTGGATGCTTGCTGGAGGGGTTGCAGCTGGCAGCTTTTGGTGCAGTGGACAGGTTTCGGGTGCTACTACAATAGATGGTTGTCTTACTCCTCCTTGAAGGATTGTGAGGCTCTTGATATTTGGTTTGCTGAGGGGGGGCCTGGTCTGGATAACTCAGAGGTTTAACATCTGTTTTGTTTAATTTTTGCTTTCTTTTACAGGTTTTCATGGGGTTGGATTGGTTTAGGTCTTTTTTCCTTTCTCTTGGTTATCGCTTGGGGTCAAGGACCTTGGGCATGGTTCTTACGATACTTACTTACTTATATTGCTTTTATTGGTTGTTGGGGTGAAATTCAGCATCTCAGGGACCTGCTTTTGCTTTAGGTTCTGGGAGGGTGTAAACATGTGCTATGCACTACATTTACTACTTGCAGCTTTGGCTCTCAGGGACCTGATTATCTAATGTCCCCAATCACATATTTAGTTCTGCACTAGCTTAGTTTCAACACTTCTTTTCCTTTCTTCTGTACTCTCACTTACTCTCGTGCTCAAGCTACCGAAATACGATGAGTGTCTGTTTATTCTCGTGTAATCTAGTGTCTGACCTATTGTCAGTTTACATCTTGGTGGTTCTCCTAGCTATCAGAATAGATCTAAAACAATCTATACTTTTTCACCAAGATCATGTATGTGTTTTGTTCATTTCAAGATGCATCGTACATGCTGGGTTGTTGATAGAAAGATGTGTATATGACAGAATCAGGACCACACTGAGCTGGCATGGATATTCAACTGTATCACCCCAATGGGAAAACTGCGTCGAATGACAACTTGGAAAGTGTGTCTTGCTGCTTCAAAGAATATTAGAGACGATGCTGAGGTCAAAGAGGGTTCATTGAATGCTGGTCTTTTCATGTATCCAGTACTGCAAGCAGTGGATATCCTTCTATACAAGTACATCCTTAGTGTTCTCTGTGATTTTGTGTTGCTTAACAATCCACCAGAGCAACTCGTGTACCTGTTGGTGATGAAGGGAAAAACCACATGCAGTCAAGGCTGATGTGATGGAGACCCTGCAAGAGATGCTGAAAGGACTGAGGGCAGAGTTTGAAAAACTTAGGTTGGAAAGGGAGTACCTAATGCAAGTTGCAAGAGAAGGTGCAGAGAAAGCTAGGGCCAAGTCGGAAGTTACCATAAGAGAAGTTAGGAGGAGAGTAGGCTTAGCATAAAATCTAGGGTAATTTACAATGAAGCTGGTTATTGTTATCTTCTACAAGCCCTAGATACAGGTGACACGGTGTGGTCTCTCACCATGCAGACCAAACACACATGCCAATTATTGCCTTCACATTGTATTGTTGGCACCAAACTGTAAGAAATTATACAGTGACCGACATCATGCTTTGACCGGCCCTAAGCTGGTTATGAATTCAGAGTAAAACGAAGAATTCGTTCTTATTGGAACGAAACCACTAATTTTTGGGGGGGTAGCCATATCTTGTGGCCTCCGATTTGATCGGATTTTCGTTCTTCCTCGGCCCGGCTCTATTTCGGCAATTCCCTTCATTTTCGATCTCCGACTTTGTCATGTGTATTTAGTCCCTCGGCCTCGGTATTGAGTCCTGATCAGTGATATGACACGTCGTTCTCTGTATTTAATATTTAGATTCATTTCGGCATCTCAGTTCAAGAAAATAGTGAGTATTAAGTTTTTAAAGGTCAACAGAGTCTACACTCATTGTAATCTTTCCTCCTTCACATCTGCTCTGTTCGTTGCCTGTACTCTCTAGCAGTGTGTGAGAACATCACAGGCGAATTCGTGCTCGCCTACGTCCATAGATGTAGGCTTACAAACTAGTCAAATATTAATGGTGGCAGAACGGTGTGTACAAGCCTGAGATGGGAAGTCAGGCAATCCCCGGTCAAATAGTATGTGTTCTGTTACATACGACAGCCTCCCTGGTCTCGGACCAATTCAATGTAAATGGCTGAAGTGCGTTACTTTCGGACCTCATCGGAGAGTGGCGACCTCCATATGACTGGCAGGGTAGGGGTTGGCTTGTTAACCAGAGCTGTTTGGGCAAGCGGTTTTGAGTGGTTAAGCCATCGCTAAGCTGATAGTATCCTCTAGTTTGACGTCAGAGAGATCAAATAGAACCTTGAAAACACCTTTGTACACGCCAGGAAGGTAGAAACAAAGGAAAGGTCTACCAGCAGAAAGTAAGAATCAAACTCAAGCGAGCACGATTTCCTTCCACACTTGTCCCAGTTCTAGCATGTGTTCCAAACAGTCCAGAAACACATACCCAATTCCCCTCCGTTCTGCTACAATCCTTTCCGGACCCAACCATTCAATGATCATAACGAAGTAAAATGGTTTTCGACCACAATGTTTTCGTTAAACAGGTTATTGAATCGCTTAGCCTTGGAGAGAAGCACAACTTCGTATGGTCGTTCCATACGTTCAAGGAGCCTCCAATCATCGAGCTGCATCCTGCCACACTCCACCTCGCCAACACCCATAATCCCATAGATCTGTCCCCAATAACCAATATCTGGAGGTTTCAAGCTGGGAAATTTGACCGTATATGCCCAGAAATGCAGAAGGTGGTATTTGCATCTGATGAGTTCTCTAGGAATATCGGTGCTCGGGATGGTATTCAAGGACTTGAGAGCCAGATCTGTCTCGCGACCGTATGCATTCTTCCCGAACCTGCGTTGCAGTTCATCATCCCAGACAGGCTCCGCATTCACTGAAGACGGCTTTCGTTTATACCAAACGATATATGTACTTGTGCGTAGCCAGTCACGGAAGTCTGCGCTGTCAGTGCACTCCTCTAGATGGTGTCCAAATGTTACTCTGCCTCCGTACCACCCTGCCCATGACCAACTCGGGAATTCTGGCCGACGACCTAGTACTTTATTTTCTGCCATGGCAAAGGGGTCCCAAGACAGTAGCCCTATATCGAAGGCTACAGATGGGATGCCTTCCAACACATTAGGGTAGTCGACTTGGGTGAAGATATGACGAAAAACTCCGGTGGCGGCATGGATTCTATCAGATTCCTTGGTCAGATCACGATAAGTATATCGAAAGAGGAAGCGGCTGTAATCATATAGAGGTTGTGCACTTTTGTCTGGGAGAACCTCTATAATCGAGCCCGAATGAAGGGAGTCAATAGGTATCACTTCCATCGGGAACTTGTCGTATATCGTCTCTTCACTCCAGCAATTTTCGCGGCATCGGAACCAGATGCCGCCATCAGCAAATATAAGAGTGCGACGAGATAGAAGGAGCTCCTGCGTACTGTAGAAAATGTCATGTCATTTACAGATATCTGAGATTTCGAACCGCGAGCTTACGTCCATCCACGAATGGTGTAGTGTTCACTGGCTAATGCGTCATAGACCCCTCTCGTGGTCGTCATCTTGACACCAGGCATCACCTCAACGATATCCTGCTTTACTTCCCGAGATGCCGGTCTCAGTCCAGGCAGGCCCGCGTTCGCATTAGTTCCGTGAGCAGCTACGATGGTAAGTATAGCTCCTTTGTACACCAGGTCCATCTTCGATATCCCCTGGAGCATATCCTCCTCATCGTCTTGAACAAGACATAGACTATCAATCCAGAGATACCTCTCGTCAAGGCCACCTACGAGGTCGATCGCGTCGTTTATTGTGTGTGAAAACGGAGTCGTATGCTCAGGAGCCCGCCCTTAGCAGCTAGCGAAGTTTTATTGTCCTTCTGGAGCCGCACAGCTGGAACTACTTCACCCCATACATAACTAAGAGCAACGTATCGCGTCCCGGGTACAGCTTCAACGATGCATTGGTCTTGAATGTCGATGACTCGAAGAACCTCCAATCCAGAGGGGTTATCTGGGGTTTTGATAACGGGAACTGGAGTACACAGTACACGTCTCCGTATGATGAGTTTCACATAACTTCAACCACTTCTTCATCAACACAGGATCAATCTGGGGTTGTATTTCGCGTGCGCTGCCATGAGCTGACGTCGCGATCTTCTCGATCAAGAAGACGAGGTTTATCGCTCCTCTTGCGGTTGTGAATCCTTGCTTGTTCCATTCTGTGGTAATCTCGTCTTCAGGCTGACGCCAAGTTCGCGGGATCGCTGCGTACATCATACGGCAGAACGGACAATCCGTACTGCTCTTGATTCGGGCGTATGTCCCTAATGAATATTCGGCCGGTTCTCGATTGGTTATTACTTCGAGATTGAGATTTTTGCAGATCTCGCATAATGCGCTGGACTTGAACGAACTTTTGAGTCTTTTACTCATTATCACTAGTACCTACGTACCACTCGGATACTCACTGTACTGGTCATTGTCACGATCCTGGTGTGAGGCTTTTCCAACGTTCCGCAGAACACCTTGAAGAAGGTGTAGAAGAGAAATCAAGCGAGCAAGAAAGCTACTGCAAGTGTGAGTGGGATGCAGGTAAACACCCTTATGACGGAAAAGATAGCGAATGAGCAGGCACCTTTCACTGGCAAGATTCTGACTTCATTCGATCTATCAACGCCGCAATGTCAACGTGACTCTGAGTCCGAGTTGGATGTTCAAAATGGAATTCTCTTCGAATAAATTGGCCAAGGTTAGCAAGCCATTTCAGGGGTTTTGGTAGTAGCAAAATATAGAGTAAGTTTGAGGTAGATTAGGTTCAATTGCGAGTGGTAGCCTACTCATGAGGACGAAGTTGGGATGGACACATAAGAGAGTTGGTAACGGACGTCCCGCCGGCACTCAACAGCCTTGAAAATAAACAAGGACAACTTATGCAACACTGCCATTCAACTGCCACTGGCTTTTCGCCCAACTTGCGTCTGGCTCACACTTTTTTCGCTTTCGTACTTTCGTATACTGCATATCTTCACAGCTTCAGAACATCCATAATATCTGGGACACGGTCTCGTTATATCACCCAGCCAGTGAATTACTTGGAGCTGACAGCCTTGTTCCGTTTTGTGTCACTTCTACACGGATTATCGAAATGAATGGGCTTGGTCACATATGGGAGTGATTAGGCATGCTATTGAAACCGTCTTTACTGATGTATCCTGGATGTCTGAGCAGTTTTTTTTGGCTTTTTCTAGTTCCTTGCCACAGAACAAACTTCATTCATCCGTCTTATACCTGCTTCACCCAGGCTTCACCCCAACCATTGACATGCCAATTCCGTTGAGCGTTCATCCTTCGGTCGTGTCTTGCTTGCGCTAGCCACTCAATGGAAACTCTCACGGATATTAAGAGCTCGTTCGCGTAGGCAACAACGGATTCATTCCCACTCGGAACTTTCAACCTACCAGAATGTCTGGACAGCGCAAATCATGGATTGTTCCTCCGTGGAACCTCGCTCATCACGCAGAGTCATCGACGTGTAGTACGTTTTTTGCTTTTGTTCTCTATGAGGATGGTTATGAATCGTGATTTCCAAGGTAACCAGCCCTCGTTCCGATTTCTGATCACCCATCGTTCCTGGAGGTTAACTAAGGTGTGCTTTCGTATGATGTTTCTCAGCTATGATTTATCGCTTATTCTATGTCAAAGGACCAGGACCTTTCATTTGTGTTCACGAGAAGGACGACGCGACGCATCGGAATAGTGCCATGGTCCATTACCATTGCCATGAACTGACTGAGTTTTCGTGGGATTCAGGACTCGGGCTCAGAAGTGGAAGTGGGGAGGGCAGGGCAGGGCAGTTGGCTGGAACTGGAACTGTGGACGGTGGACAGTTTCTTCTACTGTCGCTGTCGTGGTAACGAACGAACGAACGGTGCTTTCAGTGCGTACCTTGCTTGCTTTCCTGATACGGGATACCGTGTAACTCAATGTTAACGCAGATAATTATGACTATCATACCCCCCTACCCCCGGTCAAATGGTATGTATTCTGTTATGTAGAACAATCTCCGCAATCTCGGACCAATTCAATACGAATGCCTGAACTGCGCTACTTTCGGACATCGTTCAAGTTGGAGAGCCCACTTTAGTAGTTCAGAGTACATTCGGGAGAGCTTTAAACATAATTAATTCTCAACTGGAGGCCGAATCTTCGGAGCCTGGTCAATGAAATCGAGTTTGAACCCAGCTTCCAGTTGCATCATAACAGGTCCTGTTCGAGTGTATGAAATCCGTTTCACGAGCACGTCATAAAGGAGAGTCCCCTGCTTATCATCCTTCCCATTCCGCTCCTTCTCTTTCTTCTCCTCCCAAGTTTCAGATGTCTGGAATGCTTCCTTCAGTCGATCAGAACCAAATGTAGCCTCCAGTTGCTGGAATGCTTCTTTGACTTTTGCATGAGGATTCGGTGAGTCCACTGAAATGCGCAACAGTCCCAGCAAGCAGTATGCCCGATGTGGAGAAGTAATCTAAACTACCCGTAAAATGTCGAGGAGCAGCTGGTCGGGAAGCGAGCGTTGTGGTCGTAAAAGAAGAAAGCGTAACGTTACGAAACGACACGCGGCAGGGATTGGATTGATCTAGACTACGCGTAGTCAGCAATACAATTATTTTATGGAGTACTTAGCTATTTCTCGATCTTGAGGCTCTGATATCTCGTTGCTCAATGGCTCTGGCTCGATGTAAGGATGAAAGTTGGGGTCAAGAAGGACAAGCTTCCCCCGAATTCGGTTCTCGATTTTATAGTACAAAAATGACAGCCAACAACCGCGGGAAAAAGAGTGAAAACGGTAAGTATACGGTCATAGTCCATGCGGGGTATTCCCAAAATGATGCGTTCCCTCATCGTCGTCGCGTCTTCATCGGCCTTCCACCAGACGAATATCCCCAGCGCGTCAGCGAGGAGTTGACCAAGCTCCTGTTTCCGCTTGCTCAAGGCGGCGCGAGCAGCTGGTTCGGTGGAGGCGGATGTCAACGGATTCTGATTTGGTTCGGCGTAGGTACGAGAACGAGAAAGCGGGTCAGAATGAATGGAAGCTTCAAGATATTGATTCTATACAGCAGATGAAATATGTTAGCTTTTATAAGAGAACTAGGAAATTTATAAGAAATGCAGTCCGAACGCCAAATGATATGGAAGGGGGTCGTCGACCTATAGGTCAGACTTCCCTTCTACAGCGATCTGCTTCTTTGCTCGTCACCCTTTCGATAGCCCATGACATCCTCGTCGCAACGTCCACATCATCGAGAGACCCTTCCCCTTTAAGCACTTTGGCAGGAATGGTGGTCGCAGCATGAATCCACTCGGATAGGCTGGACTTGTCTCCGAGGTACTTCCATGTCTTGTTGAAGAAATCGACCCTTTTAGGCGCCAGGAGTTCCTGGAGAGTCCATCCCCTCTTCCACCAACTACTGCCAAACATACTCCCAAGTTCGTCCACATCAACCAAATATGTGTAGCAGATTTCCGAGTTCTGGTAGTAGTCATACATCGAGTTGATATTTCGGCCCTTCTCGACGTCATCGTCTTGGTTAATGCAACAGGTATCAACCCAAAGAAAGTCAATAAGGTCGTTGCGAGCTTGTTCGCAGGCCCTCGACATCTTCGCGTAGCCCGGTTTAACTTTCGTCACCTCCCCGGGTCCGGCTTCCATCTTGAGCTCGAGGAAAGAGACTTCAAACTTTTTCAGCTCCTCACTATCTTCAACCTTTCCATCCCCCCATCGATGTGAAAGAATGGCATATGGGGGAATGAGGCTTTCGTCCTCGATATCGACGAGCTCTAGGGAGTAGGTGTTTATAAAGCGCATTGGGCGGGAGTCCTGCGAGGATTGGCTCGCATTGGAACTGGATTGCTTTACATCGTGAAGCTTCATCTATGAAAAGTAACAGTCAACGTCGTGACACACGAAAGAGAAAGGGGGTGGATCACCTTGTCAGGTATTGGCAAGGAGCAGTGGATTGTTGCTTGTGACATCTGCTGAGAAGCAACAGGGACAGAAAAACAAGGGGACAGACGCAACAAATATGAAAGACTCTTTGTACCCGCACATAGTACTTACGCTGTGAACGTTAACGTTTTTGCTGTCGGTGAGGCTGTATAGTCACGTGGAAAGGTTCTGCATGTGGCTGTGTCTATTCCAATTTCCTTTCTCTGTCCGTCCAACTTCTACATACATTTTCGCTCCCGTCGTTTGACGCCGCCACCCGACTTCCTACTCGATGTACGTAGAGTTGTAAGCAAGCATTTATGATCTCGCAATCAAGCTTTCTCAAGTAGGCAATTTGTTTGATGAAAACTATTAAAAGAATTCTGCTCATGCCAATTCAATCTATTAACAGGCTTCCGAATTATCAGAGGGCCAATCACTTTCATTGATCATATGTAGAAGCTGCGGGGAAAGAGCGTCCGTTCATGAACTGCATCTGAGCGCCTCTCGAGGCTCCAGGTACTCCCCCGACCCTGCGTTCTTACCTTTCCTTGCTCCTATCGAAACGTAGATCCGTTGTCTGCGTATTTCAGTGAATTCATGACGATGCTGAGCATTTGAGAGCAAACATACTCGGAGCCTGAAGGTATGGATCTCAATGGCAAGGAGGCTACAAGCCGTAAGTATGTGTGTCTTGGAAATTTCTTTACTTGGACGAATCATAAGGCATAGTACCTGCCAGACGCCACGTTCTAGGAATTGTAAAGTCATAGCCACAGCCACGCCACAGCAGTCAGCTGCATCCGTAAACCACGGGACTGAATGGTCACAAGAAGCTGTAGATACTCAAGCGCAGTTCCAGATTCCATACGCCGTGCGATGTTACTGTCTAGGGACCAGGCCGTGTAGAAACGTTCTTGCACCCCTACCATCACCACCATGGCCCCCGCCTCATTGACCCACGCATTAGATGGGTTCTCAAAGCCTCCATCGGCGAAGGCTGACCTCCAGAAGACATGGGATCTCTGGGATGATGGTGTACGCCGCATCATGAACAAAATCGATGAGGGTCTGACTTACTCCCTTTACATGACTGTGTACACGACTGTATACAACTGCTGCACGTCAGCAAATAGCACGAGTGTGTTCTGTGTTTCTTTTTTATCGGCTGTGTACTACCGGTCTGACACTTTTATCATTAGCTAATGCCAACCTCAAAGACGTGGACCTGCACACTAAACTGACAGAATATTTCACGGATTACTTCAAGCCGAAGAGAGAGGTTAGTTAAATGATTCCTTTTATGCTTCGCTTGTGTCTCTTAAGTCGTAGTATAGAAAGCTCTTGCGCTGCAAGATGAAGCCTTGTTACGATACTACGCCGCTGAATGGGACCGATACAACACTGGTGCCAAGTCCCTGGACGGCACCTTCAGCTATCTCAACAGATATTGGGTGAAGAGGATGAGGGATGAGGGAAGGAAGACCGTATACCCGATCTATGTGGTGCGTAACAAGGGCGTGCTTGTCAGTTGTAGCGAATCTAATGCCTTGTTGCTCACACTACAGCTCGCTCTAACAGAATGGAAGATACAATTCTTCTTGCCACTACAAAGAGAAAATTCGACATTTTCTAAAGCTATTCTTCGTGTCATTGAGAGGCAACGCAACGGTAAACAGGTCGATCAAAGTCTCGTCAAGAAAGTTGTCCTTTCCTTCGTTTCGATGAGCTTCAGTAGCATCGATCTTGGCAAGGAATGCTTTGATGTGTACCAGGAACACTTCGAGACACCTTTCATCGAAGCAACCGAGCAATACTACAAGGACTTCCTGACATCCCATACCCTTTCGGAATACCTCAGGAAGGCAGGAGATAGTTTCGGGGAAGAAGATCGCATTGGGGACTGCCTCCACTCAACAACTCTTCCAAAGCACATGGCCGTGTGCGAACGTTTACTCATCAACAGTCAATTCGAGCCCATGAAACAGAGGTTCCTGGAGCTTCTGAAGGAGGGTATCAACACACCCATCGAGGATTTCGTGCTACGCAAATGGTGTCGTATGTGCACCATAGATACTCTCCCGGACGACGATTTACAACGGCTCTATGCTCTCTTGTCTCGCACTCTCGAGGGCCTGCACCTATTACAACAGGCGTTCGAAAAGGATCTCAAGGACTTTGTTCTTCCAACTCTCTCCAACCTTCCTAGCACGGGTAGTGCTTCTATCGACCCTACAGTCTACGTTGAAGCGCTGCTGAAGGTACATGAGGTGGTCGCTCAAAATTTTGAGGGTAAAGGTTGGCTTGCAACCAGTGTCGACAACTCTTGGAGAGAATGTGTCAATGGCAATGTAGCAACCACTGAGCTCATCGCCGAGTACATGGAAGCGTTGCTCAGCAAGAACGTGATGGGGGAGGAGGATCCCGAGACTGCCTTCACTCGTGTCGTATGTCATTTAAATTCTTGTTACTGTCCAGCTGTGGCTCACTGACTGGGCTCTTTTCTGTCCAGATGGTCCTACTCAAGTACCTCGAGGACCAGAGCATCTTGACTAGAACTCTTCTTCGCCTCATTGAACGGGAACGGAACGGCGGGGTGATCGATCGGAGTCTAGTCAAGAAGCTTTTTGTGTCTATCGGTCTTGATGAGACCAACCCTACCCAGAAATACAAGGAATATTTCGAGACACCTTTCATTGAAGGGACCAAGCAATACTACAAAAAGAACTTCGAGGCCTTTAGTGCGTCCAACCCCATGTCCGAATATCTGGAGAAGGTGGAGCTTCTTCGAAGGGAAGAAAAAGACCGTATTGAGCACTGCCTCCATGCAACTACCAGTGGAGAGCTTATCACCATGTGTGAAAATCTGCTCATTCACAACCACTCCGAGTTTATGCAGGACAATTTCGAGCACTTGCTTGACTCCGACCAAGGCGAAGCTTTGCAGCACATGTATGCCCTCTTGTCTCATACGCCCGAGGATTTGAAGCCTTTTTGGGAACGTTTCGAGAAATACGTCGAAGAATCTGGTCAGTCGGCCCTCTCCAAGCTTACTGGAGAGGTAGGCACCGATATTGATCCCAAGGTCTATGTCGACACGTTACTGGGGGTATATCAAAAGATGTCTGAGATTGTTGCTCGAAGTTTCAAGGGTGAAAAGAGGTTTACAGCTAGTCTTGACAGGGCTTGCAAAGTTTTTTTCAACTCTAATGAGAAGTCATCCGAGCTCATCGCCAAGTATGCTGATATGTTGCTCGGAAAGATCAACAAGAGTGCAGAGGGGGAACTAGAGACTGCCTTGGACCATGTAGTATGTCATTTGACCTTCTCTATCGATATCACTATACTGGTTGCTGACTGATGTCTTTTTTATGTAGATAATCCTGTTCAAGTATCTCGAGAATCAGGACATCTTCCTGACCTTCTACACCATGAACATGTCGAAACGACTCATTCACAACCGATCCGCTTCTAATAAGAGTGAAACTCGCATGATATCGAAGCTCAAGCAAGTCTGTGGTTTCGAGTACACAAACAAGATGGAAGAAATGCTCAGAGGTATGGATTGTCCTGGTCTAGGGTTATTTAGCTAACAGTGCCTCTTAGATATGGACTCGAGTAAAAACCTTACTGATGCCTTCAACACGGAGCATAGTACTGACAACGAGGGGATCTCTTTTAGTATGATAGTCCTCAGAACCCACCTCTGGCCACTCCGTCCTCTCACTCCCAACCTTGTCATCCCCAAAGACGTCCTCAAAATATACAACAAGTTCAATAAGGACTACCAAGCCAAGCACTCTGGGCGTAAACTTACCTGGCTGTGGAATCACTCCACAAATGAGCTATGCACTAACTACCTCGATCAGGAGTACATTCTGAAGACGAGTGCCTACCAGATGGCCATTCTGACGCAGTACAATGAGCACAATACGATGTCCTTTAATGAGATATCTATGGCGACAATGGTTAGGGAGGATATTTTGAAGCAGGTGTTGGCGTTGCTGGTGGAGATGAAAATTTTGATTAAGACGCAGGATCAGTATGATTTGAACTTGGGTGCGTCTGTCCTGTTCTGCTTTGCCCCATCTCCCTTGTGATGCCATTTCTGTCAGGCTTCAAGTCGGAGAAGAGACATCTCAACCTAAACTTGCCTATCGAGGATGAAGCAAAGCAGGAGTCAAACTTAGTCTCACAGGTCTCGAAGGCTGCTAGTGATGACCGTCAATCCACTATCCAGTGCAATATCGTCAGGTACATATCACTCTTAAAGTCAGTATGCGATGGGTATCACTTACTTTCCTCTCGTCGCAGAATCATGAAGGCACGTAAGATGGTAGTGCACAACAGCCTCGTTCAGAGAGTCATCCAAAACTCACATGGATTCCCACCCAAGACAGCTGATATCGAGAAGGTTCGTTTGTCGTTTGTTTTCATCACACCTTGGCTGTAGAATTGCTCAGACACTTTGATTTTAACAGGCCATTGATATACTGCTCGAGAAAAAATACATTAGGCGGGTGGATAACTCAAAGAATACCTATGCTTACGTTGCATCCGAATGATTGAGCTCAAGTCCTCTCTTCCAATAGATTAGCCATGATTAGCAAGCCATGTCAAGAGTTTTGGTAGTAGCAAAATATAGAGTAAGTTTGAGGTAGATTAGGTTCAACTGCGAGTGAATCGTGATGATGGACTCATAACAGACATCCCGCCGGCAGTCAACGGCCTTGAAAATAAATAAGGACAACTTACGCAACACTGCCATCCAACTGCGAGCCGGCTTGCGTCTGGCTCACACTTTTTTCGCTTTCGTACTTTCGTATACTGCATATCTTCACAGCTTCAGAACGTCCACAATATCTGGGCTACGGTCTCGCTATACTACTCAGCCAGTGAAATACTTGGAGCTGACAGTCTTGAAGTTCCATTTCGTGTCACTTCCACACGGATTATCGAAATGAATGGGCTTGGTCACATATGGGAGTGATTAGGTATGCTATCGAAACTGTCTCTACTGATGTATTTAAGTTGTCTAAACAGCCCTTTTCAAGCGTTTTCTAGTTTTCCACCATAGACCAAACTCCATTCATCCGTCTTATACCTGCCTCATCCAGGCTTCACCCCAACCATTGACATGCCAATTCCGTTGAGCGTTCAAACGTTCATCCTTCGGTCGTATCTTGCTTGCGCTAGCCACTCAATGGATACTCTCACGGATATTAAGAGCTTCTTCGCGTAGGCAACAACGGATTCATTCCCACTGAGCAATCGGACCTACTAGAATACCAGGACAGCGCAAATCATGGATTGTTCCCCCGTGAGACCTCGCTCTTCACGCAGAGTCGACGTGTAGTACGTTTTTTTGCCTTTGTTCTCTATGAGGCTGTAACGAATCGTGATTAATATTTCCAAGGTACCCAGCACTCACCCATCGTTCCTGGAAGGGAGGGTCGAGATACGTCAAATATGTAACCAGAATCGCGTCACCTAAGGACTATAAGGTGTGCTTTCGTATGATGTTTTTCAGCTATGATTTATTACTTATTCTGTGTCAAAGGACCAGGACCAGGGCTCATCATTTGCCAGTGCTCACGAGAAAGACAACGCGACGCGACGCATCGAGATAGCACCATGGTTTATTACCAGCACCATTACCGTGACTATGGACGGAGTTTTCGTGGGATTCGGGACTCGTGCTCAGAAGTGGAAGTGGGGAGAGCAGGGGAGGGTAGTTGGTTGGAACTGTGGACGGTGGACGGTTTCTCTTACTGTCGCTGTCGCTGTCGTGGTAACGAACGAACGAACGAGCGAACGAACCGTGCTCCCAGTGCGTACCTTGCTTGCTTTCCCAATACCGTGTACATAGCTCAATATTGACGCAGATAATAGCTAGTATAGACGGTGGTAACTGAACCACCGGTGCTCTCACCAGTTCCAGTTCCAGTTCCGGTTCCATCAAGAAAAAAAAAGAAACTTTATCATCCCGCAAAGAATCGTATGTGGACAGTATTCCTACTATCCTAGTTTCCGTCCGTCGATATCCCTTATCCTTATCCTTACTCTTTCACCACATCCCACATTCTCAGCTCAGGGTAGAACCCGCACCCGCCGAGTTGAGTTTGCGCTACGCTTGGTTATACCCCCTGTCAACCCTACCCTACATGCACCCGCCCCCGCCCCCGCCGAGTTGAGTTTGCGCTACGCGCCACGCTTGGTTATACTGTCAACCTTACCCTACATGTCTTGCTACAAAACCGAGTTTACTACTATGTAGCTTGGTGACCGACTATCCTTGACCCCATCTTATATCGTCCTTGGACCTTGGTATTCATGCCAGTTCAGAGCTGTGATCCCGGATTCGCTCAACTCGTACTATACCACCCTGCCCTGCGCTGCTCTTTGGTTGCTTTACCAGGTCCAATAGCGACTCCTCACAACTTACTACTCCGGTGACCTACTATCCTCAACCCCATCTCATATCGTCCTTGTACCTCTCCGCGCACGCCAGCTCAGAGCTCTGATCCTGGATTCGCTACAACTCACGCGCTACCCTGTCCTCCTCTGCGCTGCTTTTTGATTGCTTCACCAGTTCCAGTAACGACACGACCCCTCCTCGCAGACTTCTCCGGCTCCAAGGTCCTCCCCCGCTCCCTCCGCCAAAGCAGGTCGTTTCCGTTTTCCGCGTCAATCTAACCCGAGTTTAGGCTCTGATTCTGCTCCAGGTATACTACATAATGGTTTTGGTTATACATACCTATTACGGGTCGCTCGCTTCATTTGGTCAGTTGAAGCTCTACTCGTTCGATTTGTCAACTCAACTGAGTCCTGACCTTAGGCTTCATATAAATAATTTCATTCGCTTATTCATATGGACACCTATATGCGCAGTGGCGCAGGCTCAGAGTCAAGATCGACGATGATTCATATTTCCCGAACTTTCGGTATTTCCAAGTCAATTACTAATCTATGGTACTACTAATGCGACCTATAAAAGCGCATCTACCTAAGCTTAGTACGTGCAATTTCTCCGAGAACTTGAAGTTGTATTCTGCCAAACCTAACCTTCTGGTGTTATGGCTCAAGATGTACTCGTTTTTGGTGCTACTGGAAGGACAGGAGGGACGATAGTGAATTCGCTTCTCAATTCACCAGGAAAATTCAATGTGTATTGTTTTCGCGGCCACTTTAGTACAGTCATATTGCAAAAAGTTGCAATTCCACTGATCATGAGTTCATCTCTCATGTACAGAATGTTTTTCTTGCCATCAGACCTGAATCGGCTTCGAAGACTGTTGTCAAGGAATTCAAGGAGAAAGGTGCAAAGATAGTCCTTATTGACATCGCCAGTCCCAAGGCAGACCTTTTGGCTGTTGTAACGGGGAAAGATGTCGTGATATCAACGGTTATATCAGAGGGTAACTTCACGCAGCTTGAGCACCAGATTGTGCTCGCTGATGCTGCTAAAGAAGCTGGAGTGAAACGTTTCATTCCTTGTGATTTTGGTACCGGGCCCATGCGTGCGAGGTATTCAACGGCTCTATGACGTGGTACGTACGTTGCCCAGGCTCTTGCCAGTTCAATAAGTTCATTTTTGTCTTGACACTTGTTACAGAAAGCCAAGATACACGATCACGTTAAGGAGATTGGTTTAGGATATACATACATCGATGTCGGTTGGTGGTAAGCTGCCCCTTTGTCCCAAAGTCCCATCTTGAACGAATCTTACATTGAAATTGATTGAAAAAACATATATAGGTTCCAGAATAACTTCCCTAGCCGAACCATCTCCCCAGAGGCCAACCGATTTCCTATCCTCCTGGAGTCTGCGAAGTACCTATACGAAGGTAATCACCGCAGTATGTACACAGACTTGTATGATATTGGCCCGTTTGTCGCGCGGATAATTGATGACCCCCGTACGTTGAATCGGTATGTGGTAATCTGGGGTGAAGAGGTTACGCAGAAGCAAATTCTATCTCTTTACCATGAAGTTACTGGTGAAGAGTGGGAAATCAAACCGGTATGCATTGCAAGTCCTTCGAGCTCTCTTCGATTTCTCTGCTAAACTGCTAAACTTGACGGAACAGATCAGCGAAGCTGATGTTCGGGGACTTATTGGAAAGACAGAAGACACGATTACTGCTTCCCTTTGGGAGTACATATATAGTATCTGGATTCACGGGGACAATACGTTGGAGAATGCGAAGAAGCAGGAGTACAGTAATGCGCTGGATGCGAGGAAGTTGTATCCGGATATTAAAGTCCGCTCTCTCGCGGACTTTGCGAAGGAGTTCCTTCAAGCTTAAATACTCGTCAGACATGTGCCTTCAACACGTGTACCTTTACATTATGATGATGATCGGCGTAGTAAAAAGAATACATCGACACAAAACTCTGTACTTAGTACCAGTTATTCCGCATTCAAGGATTAGTGGTATCATAACATACAATTGATACCCTTTGTTCGGACAATCCACAAGCATAAGTATTTCACTTTAACTAGACCTTAGATTTACAGACAGATTGCTTTACCAGTAACTTCTCCCCCTCCTCCTCCTTGCAACTTCTCTGTCTACAATCTTCAGCTCCGTTTCCTCCGCCAACGCAGGCTGTCTTCTGTGTTCTACATACAACCCAACCAGAGCTTACTGCCTAGGTCGGGACCGACTATCTTAGTATCTGCCTATCTTCAAACCAAGTCGTTGCACCAGTGCGCCGGCTCTTCTCTGATCTCTGATCCGGGTATACATGTAACATAACGGTATTTATGACGACATTTTTCGGCAAATATTCTAGTCGTTGAACGCTGTATTCCAGCTGCAGGTGCAAGTTGTCCAGTTGCAGATTGGTTGCAGATGCAGAATAGTGATGCAGGTTAGCCGACATAGCCGCCCGTCAAGCGACCACATTATGTAAGTATTTGATCAAAATTCACATCACGCGATCATACACGTCGCGTCACCGGAATCCTCGATGTTCCTTCCCCGGTGTCTTCCTGGGCTCTTGTTTAGTCTGGAGAAAATTATGAGCAACCTAATACTATATAGTTAATATATAGGAGCTCCACAACTGATGGTGGAAGAATCTTCAAAAAATAGCATAGTAGACTAGTATGAACAGTGTAGGGACAGTCTGAGCCTGGAAGAATGTCCAGGGGAGGAAGAAAGCAGAAAGTTTGGGAGGAGGAGGATCAACTTAAGTGTGAATGCTGAATTAACCCATAGGGAAGGAGAAGAACTTAAGAGATTGAAGGGTCAGAGAATATAAAAGAGGCACTGTAAGTAATGTATAATCCCATTTGATAATGGGTATCCTTGCAGGGATTARTTCATRAGGGRTATTCTCACTATATTACACTGAACTACTGTTAATTTATAGCTTGAAGTTGTTCTTGACATTGAAGTCATAGTAATTACTATTGATAACTAACAGGAAGTGGGTATAAAGTAGGCTCTACACATATTTTGTAAATCTACTAGCCAAATCTCTCTGTGTATACTCATTAAAGAGTATCATCCCATAACCACAGTCTTCTTGGATGAGTTATACAGCTAAGGCAACAGGGCAAGGCTGAGGCGTGTTATGATCAGGTGATGTGAATTTTGATCAGATACTTACCTAATGTGGTTGCTTGACAGGCAGCTATGTTGGCTAACCTGCATCACTATTCTGCAACTGGACGACTTGCACCTGCAGCTGGAATGCAGTGTTCAACAACTAGAATATTAACGGCTCGTTACTCATTACGGTGGCCAATACTGATTCTGATACTGAGCGGAGTTTGAATCAGTCACATGACCTTACATGTGACACCCACATGGCTTCCACATGGCTTCTCAGACACATTTCCACTTTGTATCTACTCTTGTACATACATTTAATACCTACCTCTCCTGTAAACCACCTACTGTATACAAACCCTGAATTGATTAAATACTGTATGAGCTCTAGATATATGCTTGTTTAGCTGTGCAAGACACCAGAAAGCCAGTTCTCTCAGTTCATAATCAGACTGAGAGAGATACTTTCCTAGACTTGACAACCCATAATCCCTCATTTAATGACCCAGCATTAGGTTTCAAGTGGGACATTGCAGTGTGCATATGGAGCTCTATAGAAGATACCATTGATGGTGTTTTTCATAAGGTAAATATCCTGATATGTATAGTAATAGAATGGCTGGCCTCTTTTAAACATAGCTTTCTGAGCAGCTCAAAGTACATTATAATGGTGATTGGAGAAAGAGTTCTGATATAAAGGAGACAAAGATAATTAATTTAGGGCAGTGCAGGCCTCTTGAAAAGGCTGTTCAAGATCCTTGGCAATTAATTCAAGCTCCACCAGTGTTGGAGAACAAAACAGTGTTGCATGATATTCAAAAATAATTTTGGCCTGTAGATGCCAGCCTAGATTTAAGGCCTTCTCATTCAAATTCTACATCCTTAATTAATTGTAAGACTGAATTTTATGAGTAAATTCATTAATGCTACTGTATTTCTCTAATTCTTGAGTTACAAGCAACTTGATTGATGCACCAGTATCTATTCAGCAAAGCACAGAAGCTATAGTAGGGCCTGGACTAAGTACTTGTGCTGACAGACAAGTTTCCTCAAATACTACAGCCCAGTTGTTGGCACAGCAGTGCGGTTCAACTACTCTGGCAACTACTATAGCTCAACCTGAGAAGAAAAAGAGAAATGCCAGAGCTTGTGTCAGCTTACTAGAGGTTTCTAGAAAAGCTATTGAGTATGTGGGGATGTAACTTTGGTTGCCTGTACCCAATTTTATTTGTTGAAAGGGGTTTTGTAGTTGCCAGTAGCTGAACTAATTACTAGCAGGTTACAATTTTATTTGGCCACTTGAATCAGGATGTCAGACTTAAGGAAAATTCCTATAAGTAACTTTCCAGCTTCAAATGTTTGTAGGTATTCTTCTGTTTCTGAATAAGTCCAATTCCAAAAATCCAAGTCCTTGAGGATTATAGGATTAAACAACTCAGAAATAAGTAGGCTTTTGAATCTAAGGATCAGAGGATGGTTAGTAGGAAAGGAGGATAGTGTGAAACTGATACTTAGGAGGTAGGCTCTTGAGGATTAA
>RCHF01002053.1:0-12306 GCA_003987895.1 Neonothopanus nambi | reverse complement strand
CAGGCATTTGGTTTTGAAGCTGAAAAAGAAAGAAAATGTCAGATGTCAAACTACAAAGAAATTAGCATCTTTCACGACCTAAAAAGTAAGGATGTTACCTAAGAAATACAAGGTGCGAAAGATTACAAATAAAGCAACCTTTATCTTGCAAAAAAGACAAACATTCTTAGGTGTGAACAAAGGACTTTGTCGGTCATTGATGATAAAGAAAAGTGAGCAGTTTCCCAGAAGGGAAAGTAGGCAGGAAAGATAAGATTGTGTGTCAGGTTTCACACACGTGCTTCTCAGCTCTTTCTGGCCACATAACTTGCTAATAATACTAATATTTGTCATGACATTTCTCATATATTATTATGGCCAGGAATATTTGCTCTGCTAGCAGTGCCAGCAGTGTACTGGATGAAGGCGTAGTGACATTTGTGAGCTGCAATAGCAGTATTGGAGTGATACAAATAGGCTGAAGGGATAAGAATAGTGGCCCCTGGAGGAAATTCAATGATGATTCCAAGATCCCACAGTATCAGATGCCTGCCACACTTGTAGTTGTATGAACCTAGTGCGGTAATTGCACACCAGCCAAATAGATAGTTGAGGTGGTCCAGGTGCTTGCATGACACAGATTGCGGTCCAAAATTGAAGGTGGCAGCTGCAAAGATACTGCCCTTGAAATTGAGCTGTAGGGTACAGTTGTTGTCCAAGAGCATATGCATATTTGAAGTGTACAACGCGAAAAGACAAGGCACCCATGTAGCAAAAGCAGCAGATGCATAGTGGGCAAGTTGAATGAAGCAAGTGGCAGAGAGGAGGTTCTGGAAAACTGCAGCATTAGTCTTGGTCTGATACATGTTCTTAGCACACTGAAAGAGGTAACCAGTAAGCTTAGAGGCAAGACAAGAGGACTACTGCGTGGTACATACCTTTTGACCTCCACTGTATGAAATTCCAACCAGCCTTGCCACAAACTTTCCTCGACAATGTATCCTATGCTTGTCCTTGAATCCCATGGCTTTTCATGATTCCTTCATCAAGTTCACCACCTCCTCCTTGACCATACACCAAGTTGGATCATTGGTTGGATTGCTGAGCACCAAGGCAAACACTACATTGTTGGAGTCAATGAACAGAGCAGTACAATTGGCATCCCACTCAAATAGTCTGAAGTTCTAGTGGGAGGTTGGGCCTACTACCTCATCCAGCCACCACAGCCATCCGTCATCTGCTTCAACATGATCCCTAGCAACATATGCAGACATATCATTGCTGATGACATTACTATCGAATTTGGTATCCAATGGATGTGCCTGGTTGAGGGAATTGGTATGAGCCTGAGGTCTCACCTCATAGGATGTCACATCAGGCTGCTCAGCCATATGGGCCCACTTGGTTGCATGGTTGGCACAGGAATGTTTTTTGCTGCACTTTTGGGCATGGCAGCACTTCAGCTGTTTCTGACATTTGGATATGGTAGCAGTTGGAAACAGGGAGGGGATGGAGTTCAAAGTGCTCAATGGAAGCTCTCTGGTGAAATGTAAGTGGACTGGTGACAGTGGAGATGTTGAATGTGGAGAGGGAGATGATGGCTGTGAAGAGGGCAGTGGAGATGGTGGTTGTGAAGGTGGTGTTGACAGAGGGCTGGAGTTGTTGTTGAGAAGGTCTGGGTGGTTGAGTGCATCATCTTGTGAATGTGCATCACCTGTTGCGAGCACCTGAGCTATGTGGCTCTGTAGATTGAAGGACAGGGGGGCTGTGATTTTCAAACTGGTCCATGACGTGAAAATCTTGCCTGATTGCATCTGAAAATTAATGATATGTCAGTATAAATATGTCAGATATGAAATAAAAGATATACCTACTGCATGTGACACAAACACTCCTGCAAAGCCTGCAAAGATTATATATGGGGATAAGTCAGTAAATTAATATTGATGGTAAATAGACCTGCAAATCTTGTGTAGTTTGAAGCTAGGTTGGTGCTTGCCATTGTGTTCCCAAGCCCAAGTACTCACAGGAGCAACTCAACCAGCACTCAAAAAACACGAAGATTTGCAAGAGATGAAGCTTACCTGTGATATTAGAAAGAGTCCCAGCCTGCTGTTCCATGAGCTTCAGTGAGTAGTGGCATGCGATGAGAGAAAAGGAAGAATGTAGTTGAGACGCATCTGGTCACAAACAATGTCATGGTCTCAACAAAGCCACGTGAGACTTATTTGCATTTCTCAATTGCATTCACTGCCTTGATGGTGGGCTCAGGTCGAAGTCAGAGTAGAGGATGTGGTCAAGCTCATAGTACATATCACGAACACATAGTTGAACCTGGAGATACCAACATTGTCCACACATGCTCTAGTCACATCAATGCTCATGGATTTGTTGTTGAAACCACTTGCTCACCTCAAAAAGGTCAGACCAAGCTGACTGCTACTGATCATACAAATGTTATTGCCGATGACAGTTCAAGGGAGTGGATAGATGTTGAGCCTGAAACCACACTTGTTGATATTGCTACCTTCATGAAAAAGAATAAGAGAAGTCAGGTCTCGGTGAGCATTCTGACACTTCAGCTGATTGAATCTCATCTCGTATGCATTACTGTAGAGACATATGAATTTGGTTTGGGCAGAGAAGCATCAAACTCAATATTTAGATGAAATGATACACTGGGAGGGGAGAGAGGACACTATACCTGGTCTGCAGCCATCACTCTGCCAGGATTGTCTGGCTCAGAAAATCTCCCCTGCAGCATCAGCTGAATATTGATGTGAGGATTGTTTCTTGCCAGACTTGGTGTGTGGATTGTGCTGCTGCTGATGACATACTCAAATGCCATTCCATCATATTGAGGTACGTATTTCCAACACATTGTCTAGCTATGCTTTAACTAAATTGATATTCAGCACTGGATGGGAGATATGTTCATCAAAACAAGCCTGAGCAAGCTTGGTCTTACCATCCAACTAAACCATATGAGTATGTGTTGCCGAAATCCAAAGCCCTGCCACCAGAAGTTCTGTGTCCTTCATACCAATGGCATCCACAATATTCAAGTCTTGTATTGTGATTGTGAATGTCAAATTCCTTGACATCTACAACTCTTGCAATGAGGGCTCTATCCTGCTACTCAGGATATCTCAAAGACTTGTGCTACTTTTTCCCTGTTGAAGTTACTTCACCTCCTGTCTCTGACCACAAAAGGGTCAACCTACAACCTCTACCATACTCTGGAACAACTCACAGATAACACAGGTATTTCTATTCCCAAGTCTCGATATCATGCACTATGGTTGATGACCAACCAGTGGTGCCACCTCAAACTCCTGAAGCGTGGCAGACGCACTCATGACCCTGATCCTCTATGCATTGAGCATATGGCTCAGGGAGAACTTGCAATACTATGCCCATCCTGCCCCTATCTGTGCATCAACCTTCCTCCTAATTTCAAAGCTGCATCACCTGAGTCACGTTATTTGTACCGTGCAATCCTCACTATGGATGCAAACTTCCATCTGAAAAATCAACTAGTGTTGTCATATTCCTAGGATCTGGGCTTGGGTCAGGGCTGTGCTTATTTTGTTGAATGTGGGCTGTACAAGGAACACATCAAGAACCATCTTCATGAAGACGATGTATGTAGCGAGCTCCCACTTCTCTGTATCTTTTACTGATATTGTTTTTCCTCTGAAGATAAGTACCTGTGTTGGTTTTGCAGCATTGGCAAAGGCTGCCACCAAGTTTTCAAGAGGCCTTCAATATACTGGAGTTGATGCAGTTTCATGTGGTCATTCAGAGATGGTGATGCTGAATGGGGTTGGAAATTTGGAAAAAGGAGAGAGGTGCATATCTTTTTGATCACTCAGCCAAGTTTAAATGTATTGACAGTATTGATTATAGATATGCAAATATGGATTACATCTTTGGTTCTGCCTTGAAGAGCTTCACTAACGTTGATGTTCTCATTTCATACAATATCTGTTGCCAATTTATTCACCTGCTCAAGAGAATTGACAAACATTGGCCTGAACATCTCAAGCCCATCACACCCTTGAAGACAAGTCCAGTGATTAGAAAGTTTCATGAGCCTGCACACAGACAGGAGGATCATGAAGAATATTTGTTGAATTTGATTCCAGGCATCGGCATAACAAATGGAGGGTGTCCTGAATGAGTGTGGTCCGGGAATAATGCTGCTGGTAGCATGATGAAAACCATGGCTCCTGGTACACGACTTCTAGTGCTCGATGATCATTTTAATTTTTGGAATTGGCTGAAGTTGAGCACATATGGTACATACTGATTTTCATTCTTTCTCTGAATGTTTCATTGATGGATTTGTTTTTAGGTACCTCCATGCAGTGTAGATATCTTCAAGCACTGAAAGATCGACAGGATTTGGTGTCAGATCATGAGGGATGGACCAAGTGCTTGCCGCATTCGTTAGTGAAGGTGTGGGAGGACATGTGTGAACACTGGGAGCATGCTCTGTTTCCAAAGAAGGAGGTTGAGAATCCCTTCAAAATCAAGAATGAATGTAAGTTTTACTCCTTTATCTAATTTTTTATGCACTTATCTTAGTTTGCTATCAGTCATGAGTGAGGTTGAGGCTTTGAAGGAACTAGAACTCGAAGATGAAGCTCATCATTGTTGTGGCACAACAAATCACAACACCGTGAGTGTGGCAGGTTCTATTAGTCTGGGCTTGGTGTTAAAGCAATCGCAGTAAGTTCCCTACTTTGTAATTGATATTATCCGTAACTCAACAAATGCTTATGCTATACAGGCAAGATTTATTGGCCTTTGTGGAGAAGTCTAAAGATACTAGAGATACCGCCAACACCATCTCCGACCACTGTACCCCACTATGTGAAAAAATTCATGCCTATGAAATACTTTGCCCTATCTACATGCCTGGCTTGCTTCAATTCCTCATGGACCACAGGGAGGATCTCAAGGAAGCTACATCAGAAGCAGTTGAGCCTGAAAGCATCAAACTATGGCTCCCCTCTGATCTTCCTGCTGACCAGCATGCTCAAATTTGTGTCAAGGGTCTCTTGGACATTGAAGACTGTCTCCTAACCACACAGCTTCACAATTCCATTAACGCCCTCTGCCATACCTTACATGTCAAGACCCAGATGGTTATCTTCAAGAACAAGAACATTTGAGAGCAATGACCAGGTATGTGATCAAGAGCTGTTATCAATGGGGTTCAGGATAGGGCTAAGGCACTTGCACAAAAGTATCGAGAGCTGCAGGAGGTGAAGATTAGGCTGGTTGAGCATGGTGATTGGGAGGAGACTTTCCAGCAGTTTAAGGATGAAGACATTCGATCCTACTGTGACCAGGTGTGTATGCGAGAGGGTCCTGGGCATTGAGGTACCAACGAGGACAGTGAAGAGCCACTAGAGGTGCAGCTTTAGTGTCCAGTACCTCTGGAAGGCAAGGGTATTGATTTGTGGACTGAGATTAGGGAGGATCAGCAGGAGATTGGAAGGAGAGGCAGTGGAATTCCAAGGGAGGAAACTGGAGAGACCCACTGTCAAAACTTGTGGATTTGGACAGCTGGCCCAGGGATTTCACTTGAGGACAGTGCAGATGACAAGAACAAAGTGTGCCAGTCAGAGTGGTGCAGGAGCTGGGCAAGGGTGAAGTGTGCACAAGAGGAGGTGCTGCTGCTTAGGGAGGAGATGTGCTGGACCCTGGTATTTTTAGAGTGGAAGGAGGAATGGTGGAGGAAAAAAAACAATTCCCACCTGTCAATTGACCCAGCCCTTCAAGAAGGCCTTCATTCCTATGCTACCTCACACTCCTCCCTCTTTTGTACCCTCTCCATTTCGTTCCATGGTTTATGGAGCCAAGCCCTGGCAGATGCTGCACACAAGACAGACATTTCAGCTGTTATTCCAATTCTCCCTGCTTCCACATCATCTCCTACCACTGTCAGCCCCATTGCTGGCCCCCTGAGTGATTCCGAACCTGAGGACGACATCAGCAGTAACAAGGATTGTAATTCTAGTAGCAGCAGTGAGGATGCTGTTGATAATGCAAATGACAGAGTTGATAGTAATCATGGACACAGTGAGGACGAATAGGACTTATATTACATATAGTGTACCAAATATACATATTTTTTGCAGTCAAAACAGGTGTGAATGAGAATTGTAGGTACTGCCGGGAGAAGCAGTTGAATTCCCAGAATGGTAATGTTTCAGACAAATGTGGTTAAGTGCTGAATTGGCCATGAGCTCTCTGGTGCCGAAATTTCAGCATCTTTCTATGTTTCTGCTTTTGGATGTAAATATTGGATGGCCTAATTTGGAGAGCAGGTGGTGGCTGTACAGTGCTGAGAGTGATGTGCTCTGTATTTTAGGCCAGAGGTAAGTTGACCTTCATGATGGATCATAGGTAGTCTTGAGGTGAATTCCCCTCTTCCATGTATCATATGTATTTGAGGGCTTTAGGTATTTTTACCTCTGAGACATATCAGTAATATTGGTCCATTGACCTTTTTTCATATATCCAGACAGCTTGTACAGGTGTAAAGGGAATGGCAGAGGAAAGGGAGGCAAAGAAGGAGAAGAAAAAGAGTAAAGACAGGTAAAATGTTGTTGTCACTGAGAAGCAGAGACTAGCAAGAGGAGAGACGGTGGAGGTGAAAGAATATGCCAAGGAGAAAAGAATTCCAAAAAAGGAGACCTCAAAATGCATTGAAACATGAAGTCCCTCCAGATAGAGAGCTCTTGCAAAGCACAGCCATTGTCGATGGTAAAATCATGGACAGAAAGTTCTACGACACAAAGGCAGCCAGTAAGAAATGCACATTTTCTATTGCAGAGAACAGAACTCACTGAACATGTTGACAGAAGAGCAGCTGGATGCCCTTACAAAGATCAGAATGGAAGGAGAATTTATCCCTATCCATCTAGCAACATTCACCAAGGCAAGTGGAGGTCAATTGCATATCCTGACAGAGCCTACAGCACATGCATTGGAAGAATGGAATTAAGGCAGCACTGGCTGGAACTCTGTCTGCATGGAGAATTCTTTACAATGACAAGAAGGGTCAGAAGGAGGAGGAGGTTGTTTTTGTTGTGTAGGGGGTTGTTGTGAACAAGGATCTGCTACCTGTTAAAACAACTGGAAAGTAAGTAATTGAACCAGGTGAAAACAGCAAATGATACTGACCAAGAAAGAAGATCCAAGGCTAGCTTCCTGTGTCAAGCTATCAAGATAACAGGTCTTGGTAGCAAAATCTTTGAGGAGGCAGTAAAAGCCATAGAGAATCTTGACAGCATCCTGGGGTGCAATGTATCTGAGGGCATGGTTGATGAGCAAATGAGAGTCAGGTTGTTCCAAGAATGGAGGACACTGGAGGTATCCAACAGGTATCTCACCTTGTGGAGCATTGCTTGACAGGAACAAGCCATTGATGAAGATGGGAAGCTGGTGAAGATAGCAGGTAAATCCCACATGCACACCACAGAGAGCAGCATGTGTTACTTTGAACATAAAACAACTGCTACGGGAGAGCAAAGGTGAGCATGTTATATGAACACACAGCAGGGAATCCTTACCAGTCTTAATATAGCTTTGCAAAAATCAAACTAGTAATGCAGTCAGTACAGTGGGGATATGTAACAATCCTAAGACCAAAACACACCACACACACACATAAATCAATTTAATGCACAAGCAGCAGCTGGTGTTGTCAAAGGTTCCACACAGTTAGCTCAATAATTGAACTTGTATTTATTATTTTTTTAGTTTGGGTAGTCTCAATCTGGACAATGTTTTATGCACAGTCAGGCAAAATACATGTCAGACAATTCACAGATAAGCTTCTCAGGCTTCAGGACTCAAAATCAGAATTTCTCAATATAGTTGGAAGCACCAGATGGTGAACACAATGACCAGATGGACAGATAATCAGACAGAACACAGTACAGAAAATCAGTCTCACAAAATCACAGCAGACAGCAGATCACAGTTCAGCAGATTCAGATTTTTATCAAGTCAGATGTGCCACAAAAGGGACTTTAAATTTTATCAAGAACTTTTAAGGATTCAGAAAACTGAAACTCTGAGGAGCCAGGCTATATTTGTCTTTTTATAGAAGGTTCCTGCTTTAGCTATTGCACTGGGGCAGTACTTGCTTGGGTATCTACAAAATAACTAGTCCTTTTATACTATCTGCAGCAGAAAATAATATATTGAAAAGAAAATAGACAGATCTGGGATTTTTATACTAAGAAACTGAAAAACAGAAAAGAGGCATTGTGTATCTCCTCATAAGGCATTTTACATGTCCATTTTTGCAGGTAAGAATAGTATTTTTCAGGTTTTATGACTTTTTTAGTATTTTTGTTGGGTGCAGATCGGACACTTTGACTGCCAAGGCATTGTAGCTGTGCTCTAGGCATGCCAACCATGCTTTTGTGCTCCACAATTTAATTTATTGTGACGAATAATGGCACCATCTTGTAGAATTGCCAATACTTATTTTTATCTGACTTCCAGATGGAGTCGCCATGCCTGTGGAGGCTCGTCAATCACACTCCAGATGTCTCAGACATACTCAGCAGGTTCCACTTTGGCTCGGTCTGTTTAAATTTTACAGGCACAGCTCAGTCTCACCTCATGGTGCACCTGAGACATGTCAGATCATAGCCTGTTTATTTTTCCTTGGGTAAGACCCTTGCACAGAAAGTCATCTCGATGTGTCATAATCATCCAGTAGGTCAGCAATATTATCCAGAAGCCTCATCTGGTCACTTCATAATTATTTAAAGTTCCATCTGGTGGTGACTTGTGAATTATTTTATTCTTTGGCAGACCTGTCTGGTATATATTACCAGATGGAGGCCGAAATGTCCAGATGGACCTTGTATCCCTTAGTTTAAAATAAGAAATATTTGTTTCTCCTTTCATAGCATTTTTAAGTTGCCATTCTTCACAGTAATTGACCAAACAAAATTCAATCTTAATTCTGGAAGTGTATTTTCAGTTCATCTGATAACTTGTCCCTCTAGATTGTTATTATTCTCCTTCATATCCCGGTGAGTTATACTCAGACAGCATCCTAGAAGTCTCTGGCTATTTAATGGGTGGGTGAGTCCAGCTCTACTCTTCAGATGGAATTATTATTTCCACCAGATGGTGAGGGACTTAGCCAGTATCTTTTATTTAGGCCAATTGATTTCAATAATTAAGTGCCTTATCATGCACTGTAATTATTCTATACTCAGGCAGTGGGTACAGATGGTCTTTGTATTTTAATTGACAGCTTAGGGCAGCTTCAATCCTTAATTCCCATATTTCAGATCTACAAATTGTAATTCCAAGCTCAATCTGGTCATCTCGAGGCCTACAATGCTCTCACATGCAATACCGGTTTCCATCAAGACAGGGGATATTGTTGAAGTCAAAATGATGATTATGATGGTGGAGACAGAGGAAAAGGGAAAAGCAAAAGGACACTATTCCATTGGTGTGCTGAGATCAATCATGCTGCTGGACAACAGCACTACTGAGGTAAGTCAGCCAGCAAAAGCAGGAGTCAGAACTAATAATATACATGCTGCAGAATGCAAGAAAGGCAGTGATGAACAGCAGGTTCAAGACCACCCTCAAGTGCAAGGCAGATTACAATGATGAAATGGAGGGTGGAACCAGTGCCAAGTTGAATAAGATGACTATTGTTGACGAAGGCAGCAAGAATGAGCAGCAGTAGAGTAGACTTATTTTCGTTGAAGCAACTGTTCAGAGAACAAAATACAATGAATTTTTTTGAAAGCAAAGTCAACAGTTTCCACTCCTGGTACAAATGCTCCCTTCCCACCTCCTTCCTGACTCTCCAGCCCCAGCACCTCAAACCAGAACTTGACATTGAAATACCCACTGTGACAACACATTGTGTACAGGAAAGAAGACCAAGAAACCAAACAAATGATGCAGGAGGCAAATAGCCAGCAAAAGTGGCAATTAAGCTGAACAAAAAGCCATCAGCAGCTTCACACTTAACAGGACTTGAAATCAAAACTTTTTTCTAGACAAAGAACAAGTTCTCCAATAAATTTCCAAACTTGTAACTACTACACTCTCATGCACAATATTATAAGTGGTTCCCACTGACCCTGAGGGCTTTGGCTGTATGTGCTGTACATCTGTGCAACTCATTACTGCCAAGATTGCATCTGTTCCTTACTTGTGTGATTTGGTGTCATATGAAGGTTAAAAGTGGAAAAAATTGAATCCTCAAAAAATGAGCATACAACACACCAACACATATGTTGATAACAACAAACACCTTCAGAGACATCAGCAATGCCTTCAATGTAGTGAGTGACACACATGAGACACAGGTCATGTAGCAAGTGATGCACATGAGACACAGGTCATATAGTGAGTAACGCACACAAGACACAGGTCATGTAGCAAGTGATGATGGAGTGACTGCTTATGTAATCAACAAAAACTTATTCTATACACTCAGAATCTAATAGTTTCTATAGGAAGTATATACCTTATATACAACAGTCTAATTAGAATACTGGGAATTGAATAGATTTCTATAGATTTCTATAGTTCTCTCTACAATGATGACAGAGTGGGCTGCTTATGTAATCAACAAAAACTCGTCCTATAGACACAGAATCTAATGGTTTGTATTGAGAATGTATACATTATACACAACAATCTAATCAGGACACTAAGAAATGAATGGATCTGAATGTAATAAGTTGTATTGAGGGTATACACTGTACACTCAGAGCACAGACATTACATGGGGGGTTAGGGGGTTAAGGGGTTAGATATGACAGACATTTAACCCTCTTACTCCCTCTCCAATCCCTCCAAGGTATATGATACTCTGACTCTGCATAGTGTCAATAGTGCAGCAGACAGATACTGCCTTTGTAGTAAGATATTTTCAATGGCCAGTGTACACAAACTATTGAAATGTTGAAAGGGGTATGAGCTAGGAGTAGTAGGATATCATAGTTCAGGTCTATATCAATGTAATCTCCTGTGTATAGTGTATACCCTCAATACAACTCATTACATTCAGATCCATGCATTTCTTAGTGTCCTGATTAGATTGTTGTGTACAATGTATACATTCTCATAGACCAGTAACTGATCCCTCTGAGAGATTTTGACAAAGTCAACTGCCAGAGGCAGAACTTCATCAGAGGGATTGGTAAAATGGGTTTTGCTGTGGCAGGAGTCAGGATATGATCAAAAATGCTTACTAATTTTGCCAAAATTAGTAGATTTACTTTCAGAGATAGACCCTAATCTAGTAAACCATCAAGAATCCAGTATGGCCATCAATGAAATTTTCAAGCCTCAACCACAACGTTGACATTGTCATACTGGGTCACAAATGAACTATTCTCTTTCATTCTTTCCTTACCAGAAGTGATAGGATAACCATGAGCCCCTGTAGGGGCTGACCACCATCCAAATCTTTCTCTGGAACTGAAACCTTTTGTGTTGATACTAGTTATTTTGAAAATATATCCTTCCAAGCACCAAATGTACCACCAACTGCACCTTCCCTTTCAACCCCTTGGACTGAGAATCAGGCCATTTTTTCAGCAAGTACTGGTAAAACTCAGAAGCTTCATAGCACAGCTTCAGTTGGGTCACCCAGAGTACTACCTGTATCTCAGGCATTCCAGATGCAGCAAGTTTCTAGCATCTGAGATGAGCATTTTATCTCTGCAACACCTCAAAAACCAGGATGCACTCAGAGTGCACAACTTCATCAGGAAAAACACTCTAGCTAGAAAGGCATCTTAGGTTTCCAGGGTCAACAAATATCTCCCAGGTCTCCCAGGTCCCCCAGGTTTCCAAAATTAAAGTCTGATTTTATGCTTGTTCCCTGGTAACCCTGGAGACCTGAGGTAACCTGGAGTAACCTGGGATGACCTGGAGTGACCTGAGATGACCTGAGGTAACCTGGGACAACCTGGAGTAACCTCAGGTTTGCCCAGACTACTAAGCCAAAAAGGTATTCTCACAGACAATCATTTCTCATCTCAGATACTCATTTCTCATGTGATTACAAACTAGTAGTGATTGAATTAGCAGTCTTACACAATGGTGAAGTCTGTACCAAACTAATTAGTAAATGCAACCAGTGGGAATTGAACCAGTGACCTTATGACTTACTTTCAAATCTGTATCCATTGTCCAATGACTGCACAAATCCAACTGAGCTAAAAGGGCATCAAAATATATTCATAGCTCTGTCATAACTACACAATTCTAATCAACTCTATTCAAAACTCCGTCACAACTATACAA